>JAWNZC010000100.1:1610000-1632500 GCA_035771165.1 Paragorgia papillata | reverse complement strand
AAGTTTGAATAAATTCTGGCAGTTACTTTTGGAGATATTTATTATTTTGTAAATCTCATTTAGTATGTGTGAGTAAATGACATCACAAGACAGCTAATTTGCATGTTTTGAAAAGGTGAATATCTCGAGAACAAGTCAAGATATTGAGAAACCAAAAATGCCTTGATGGTTTATTTTGAAAATGATGTTTTATTAAGACCAAAATTAGATGGACAATTTTTTCATCGCAGTGGCGCTTTAATCTTTTGATCTTTTAGCAACTGCTAAAGAAATTACCTGCAGCCTTTCCTGTAATCACCATCTCTGTATTTTTATCCCTCTTGCCCTAAGGCTCCCTTGCACATATGTTTCACCAGCATTTGGACTATGATGGAGTAATGAAGTAAGCATAGTATCCAGATCTGCATCTGGTATGTCCGAAAATCTGTATGCCTCATCTGTGTTCATTCGAAATAATTTCCGTCTTCTGTATATTGTTGTCCTGTTAACACCAAGCATTTCAGCAGTGCTTGACCACCACAATTCCACATCAGTGAAATCTAACTTCTGCAATTGACCCATGGTGATGTCATACATACTGTATATGTAACAAATGGTGAACAGTTATCAAAGATTGCCCAGAATGTTGCCATGAATTTTAGACTTAGATCATACTGGATCGATCTGGCAACACCCCCATTTTTAGGAACACTGTAATGTTTGGTCATTAATTTGGAGATTTGGTAGGGGGAAACGTGACTTGTTGGTAAATTGGCCAGAAATTGGCTGCAAAATTTGATCATAAAATCGAGTTCGTTGGTGGAGTAAAGAGGGCTATATAGAGGTACACCCTCCCCCAACCCGGAATGGTCACGGTTCGAAAGAAATTGTGGAATGCTACAAATGTCAAAATTCACACAGTGTGATGTTCAACTTGAGTAGATTAATTAATTAACTTTGACTATATCAACACATGTGAAGTTCTACATTTCAAATGGGACTTTTGAGCAATTTGCGTGGAAGCATCATGAAGAGAAATTGCAATGTTACTATCAATGTTGCAGGGAGACGGGTCAAACACCCGGTTTGTCTTTCAGGTTTAATAAAGTTTATTAATTTTCATAGAAAAGACCATACCTTGGTCGCCCTCGTCTACCAGTTCTCTCCACTCGACAGATATGCTCTTTCTTCATCTGATTGCTCCTGTCTCTCAAGAAGAGAGGAATAATGTTGAAATATGTTCAGGACGCCATTGTATAGCGTTTGCAGCATTCCAGCTAGCTCACGGTCACCAGAATCGATACAGCTTGTCACAATGTAAACAAGAACGTTTAAAGTGGTCTTGAAGTTTCCTATGCAAGTGCTCAATCAAATTAATGTCCATTGACAGCCACAGCCTATCTGCTTCTTCGCACAATCTCTTCAAAGCTTGAAGGTATTCGAAAACGTCTTCATCGTCACAGAGGGAACGAGAACATACACAAAGTACGAGAAATACTTAAAACTAAAACAATAACAATTCCGCCATGTTGTCTTTGACCCTTGTGTTTATTTGTTTTGGTTTACATGAAGTATACCTCAAATATTTGCAAAGTACACTGAGATTTCGCACGCTAAGTATGCTGAGATTTTGCACGCTAAGTATACTGAGATTTTGCACGCGAAGTATACTGAGATTTTGCACGCTAAGTATACTGAGATTTTGCACGCGAAGTATACTGAGATTTTGCACGCTAAGTATACTTAGATTTTGCACGCGAAGTATACTGAGATTTTGCACGCGAAGTATACTGAGATTTTGCACGCTAAGTATACTGAGATTTTGCACGCGAAGTAAACTGAGATTTTGCACGCTAAGTATACTGAGATTTTGCACGCTAAGTATACTGAGATTTTGCACGCGAAGTATACTGAGATTTTGCACGCGAAGTATACTGAGATTTTGCACTCTAAGTATACTGAGATTTTGCACGCTAAGTATACTGAGATTTTGCACGCTAAATATACTGAGATTTTGCACGCGAAGTATACTGAGATTTTGCACGCTAAGTATACGGAGATTTTGCACGCTAAGTATACTGAGATTTCGCACGCTAAGTATACTGAGATTTTGCACGCTAAGTATACTGAGATTTTGCACGCTAAATATACTGAGATTTTGCACGCGAAGTATACTGAGATTTTGCACGCTAAGTATACTGAGATTTCGCACGCTAAGTATACTGAGATTTCGCACGCTAAGTATACTGAGATTTTGCACGCGAAGTATACTGAGATTTTGCACGCTAACTATACTAAGATTTACAGAGGCTTGTGGGCAAATTTGTCTGTGATGCACCTTAGTAGGCCAATGTCATTATTTATTAATTTATTTTCTTAACTGCGCCCTTCTCCCTGGTGGCACCGCCCCTAATACGAAGCCAGTCCGACTCTGATGTATGTGTGCATTTCATGTGATGTGCGATGGCTACTTTGTTTATTTCAACACATGTTGTGAGCATCTCAGTACCACTTACACCAAAAGTATGAATTTTGCAACACACGGCGCCTCATACTGGAAACACGGGATCGGACAGACATCGTTAATGATGACGTCATTACATATACTCGGCTTTTCCCGAAGATAACCCGACGTTGGACTTTAAACTTTTTTAACCTTATTTTCTTTAAAATTCTGTAATATAATTTCTTTAATGGAGTCTAAAGAAACTATTTTAATACTAATAGTAAGGTTTAGAATCTTTTATCTAATTTTGAAAGTTAGCTAAATTTCCGAGTGGTTTACGAGTATTTCCCGAATACCTTCGTCATCAGTCCACTGCTTCCACTTGGAAGGAAATTTCCTTCCAAAAGGAAATTTTGGCATTTGGAAGGGAAAAAAAAGGAAATAAAATTTGGAAGGAAATTGGAAGGAAATTTGGTCATATGGAAGGAAAATGGAAGGAAATTTTGAAATTCAAACTTTTTCAGTAATTAAACTGCTTATTTTTTATTTTAGGGTTCAAAAACGTGTATAAATTAAAAACACGGGTAGTAATATATGATCCCCGGGGATGCGTGGGGTTAAATAGGGTTATAAGCGAAAGACTGCTACACAAATAGCGCAGGCTCAATGTTTGCAATTTCTATTTTCTACGGCATTAACATATATATATATAAATCATGCAAAGAATGATTGGGGGCGAGATTGGATTGACTATTTGACTCGAGTCCAGAATCAACCTCGTCATGCACAATTTCGATCGTCGAGCCATTCGAAAGCTTACTGGTGAAGTGTACGATCCAAATTTTAATAATTAGAAAGAGGATTTAGAAGAGATATTGGAGGGAAAACTGGAAGGAAATTTCAGATTTTGGGAAGGAAATTTTGCTAAAAAGAAAGATAAAAAAAGGAAAATTTTGCTTTAGCCAAGTGGAAGCACTGGTCGTACCTCATGAACTATTAAATGCAGTTTGGCTGGGCGAAGATGGCGGACTCACTGCGAAGACTCGAGTGTGCTGTGAATTTAGGCCAAGAATGTCCTTTTTAAAGGTAGCGATTTCTATAATATTCTTCTAGGATATACCTGTATACCTCAACTATAAAATAGCGCTATTTAATATGGGGTTCTGCCCCAACTTTACGCGAAAATCGTGTAGATTTTATTGTACTGTATTGTCATGTGTAGGGATTTGTATGTAAATTTCAACATGTTTATTAAATGCATTGAGTCAATTCCAGCGTTGCCCATCCACACACCCACCCCCCCCCCCCCCCGGGCCGACCCTCGGGCATTTGCATTTTTAAAATTTTTTAAATGCAAATGCCCTGGGGTTGGGCAAAAAAGTCGCTACAATACCCCACCTGGGGCAAAAAAATGGATAACAAATGCCGCCAAATGCCCTGCCCCAGGTTCAGTTTGACTTGTTAAGTCGTCAGGAAATTAAACATAAGGAAAATCCTAGCATGTTGATGGTCTTTAATAGATTCAGACCATCTATGATTCAGACACAAGGTGCATGTTTTGAACTTCTGTCTTGTGTTCAATTTTCTCTATTGTAGCACAACTATTAATATAATTACAGTATTGTTACAGTATGCACAAAATGCAACTCTTCACAACTCAAATTTATTGCCGTTTTATAATAGGATATATTGACAATAAAAGTAAACAAAACAACAAGAAGTATTCAATATGAAATATATTAGAGGAGTGTTTGCATTACTTTTAGAAACTCCTAAACTGCTCGTAAAGTGTGAAAAAACTAAAATAATAAACCTACTGAGTCAGGATAAAACTCATTTCATAAATTAACAGATTATACAATATACATTAACATAACTTATGGTAATTTACTTCATTTACATCCTCTTTGGTCATGACAAATGCCCGGCCCAATGCCCATGGGAAGACTAAAGCCCGGCCGGGGAAATACTGAGAGAACAAAATAATGCCCCACCCCCACACAAAAAAACCCCCGCAAATGCCTGGCATTGTCTGGGGGGGGGGGGGGGGGCAATGCTGGAATTGACTGATGCATAACGATGTTGATTTTTTGGTAACTTTTCCCTAAGTGTCCAATTTTTCCTAGTTCAGATCAGAACTTTTCTTAATAGATCGAATGGTTGGGAGATCAGAGAGAATTTGCTAATCAAAAATACAAGAATTTTTTTTTTCTATAATAAATCGCTGAACCGGTGTTAGACAGAGTAAAACAATAAAGGAACCATTTTTGACCAGCTCAGGCAGGAATGGGTTAATCACTTGTTAACCCATTGCTGCCTAGGATGTCTGAGGGTTCTCTCTTTGATGAGTAAAATCATCTGGTGTTAGACAGAGTAATACAATAAAGGAACCATTTTTGACCAGCTCAGGCAGGAATGGGTTAATTACTTGTTAACTCATTGCTGCCTAGGATGTCTGAGGGTTCTCTCTTTGATGAGTAAAATCATCTGGTGTTAGACACAGTAAAACAATAAAGGAGCCATTTTTGACCAGCTCAGGCAGGAATATCTAGCTTTTCTCTACGACGCATCTGATCACACCAACACCTCCACATCGAAGGTTAATGCAACGAATATTTTTCAAGTTTTTAAAAAAAATATATCATCGAAAACATGTACATTAGTTTGTTTTCCTAGGAACAAATATCAGCCTTGGAGAATAAGATGATCATAAATTTCTCTAATTTGAATGAAGATACTGCCACAGAAATTTTTATTGCCTGTGAATAATTTGAGTAGTTAAAAGGTAATTTTAATAAAATTTGTACTATATATACATATGTTTCAAGTGTTAAACACTCATTAATAATTCACGAGGAAAACACAAAGGAAATCAGTAGCATGTCCATAGTTTTATATCTTTTCAATATCAGAAAGAATACTAATGGTATAGAATCTGTGTGGTTGGATTTTTAAATTTGATAAAACAGCGCTGTTCATGTTTTAAACAATACTTATCACATACTGGGCAGGTAGAGAAAAGTCTACTTGGCCCATGAGCTTGGATTTGAACCCGTGACCTTCGGTTTACTAGTCCGATGATCTACCAACTGAGCTACAGGTCAAGTTGGGAGCTGAAGGTCGAATGATAGTACTTAGGCTATTTGATATTTTGAAACAGACTAGTTTCTTCAATATCTGGACAACAGTCTTTATACTATCATTCGACCTTCAGCTCCCAACTTGACCATCGGACTAGTAAACCAAAGGTCGCTGGTTCGAATCCCAGCTGGGCCAAGTAGAGTTTTCTTAGGTGCTGTTTACATTGGAGGCGGGACGGGACGTTTGCCGGGACGGGACGTTTTTCACGTATGTTGTAGCCAGATGAATTATCTTTCTTCCAGTGTATTTGATAGCTTCTACAGTGGTTTATTTCTCGAGGAAACATTCGGAGAAGACAGATTATAATAGCTACATGCGAAAAAGAATTTCAAAATAGCGGCCGCTATTATGATTTGGACATGTTCGGTATTTCGCTTTTAGTGCAAAGCCAGAAACTTTGCAATATTGTGACATAGTCAATCGAGATATGGTCTGGAAACTCGGCAAACTTCAAAGCGCCTATACTGAGCTGTGATTTTATATTGAACCGTACCTTACACCGTGCACATCCTTTGTTTTAGGTTTATTAATGTTTAAATAGCACGGTTGAGTGATTGAACTTAAACGTTGCTATTGGACAATTAGTTCATTATGTAACGTATATGTTACAGTTAATTGATGTAATTATATATTAAATAATAATACTAGGAATGGATTATGACGTATGATTGATTAGAGAGAGTGTGATTAAAACAGATAACGTCAGACGAGATGAGACTGTGACCGCACGAATGTTGATTAAAACTTAGAAATTCTAGTACTCTTGTGTGTTCTGGACCAACATTGGTGGCAGCGGTGGGATCTACACCGGTTTATTTTGATTGTCGATAGAAATGGATCCGAACAACGAAACCGAACAGCAAGAGGTGGCCGTACCAGAAACGAAGCTCGCTGTTGGCGGTATCCGAGCTCCAAAACCATTTACAATGGGTTGTAATTTTGAGCTTTGGTTAAAGCGCTGGCAAACTTACGCGAAATGTGTGAGAATTCCAAAAGACTCCAAGGCAGGTGCCGTTGATTTATCGCTCGACGACAACGCGTTCCAAGCAATCGATCAGCTCGGGCTAGATATCGAAAAGGATAGTTATGACGAAGTCAAAGCAAAACTCCTGAATCGCTTCGCGTCGAAAGCAACAGAGCCCGAATTAAGATTCAAGCTCAACCAACGTAAACAAGAACCAGGAGAAACGTTAGAAACTTTTGCGGGTATTTTACTTGACCTAGCAAAACGAGGCCACCGTGGATTGGAACCCAAACATCAAGACGAATTAGCTCGAGACCAATTTATTGCAGGGATACAAGACGCAAAAACGCAAGAACGCCTCCTCGTTGACTCCCCCTCGAGTTTGGATGATGCTGTTAAACTTGCGTGACGACTTACGGCAGTGCATAAAACGCAGCAGAAAATGCGAGAAGGAACGAGAGCCAAAGTTCACGCCGTGGGAGACCAACGCTCGATAGGCGATGACAGCTTAAGCGCCAGAGTTCACGCCGTGGGAGACCGACAAACAAGCATCGATGATAGATTCGAAGCAGTCAAGAAAGGCAACACAAGCGAAATGGCCGCCGCCCTTCGCGCTAACACCGAAGTACTAACGCGGCTCATTGAGAAACTCAACGCACCGACACCTACGGAAACCGGAGGACGGAGAGGACGGAGATCAAACCCAATAACGTGTTGGAGCTGTGGTCAACTGGGGCACATGCGAAACTCGTGTCCAGATTGGAACTCCAACATTACCCAAGATAGGCCGTCGGGAAACGAGAGTCACCTGCCGCCGCGGACCGGGCGTCAGCGGTACAACCGTTAGGTCCCCAAAACAAATTTCCTGTCAACGTTAGCGCCGCAACACAATCAGCAGTCTTCGTGAGTGGTTTACTGAACAACGCAGAAACCCCAATGTTGGTTGATACAGGATCTGCAGTCACTTTGGTCCATCGTCAATTGTGGGAAAGAAGTGGGCATACGACACGGGAGCAATTACAAGCCAGTCCATCAAGCCGTCGTCGTCGTCGCGAATGGAGAGCCATTAAAGATACTGGGGTCAGCTCAAGTGAGATTTCGGGTAGGCGGTCTGGATGTGATGCAAACTACTTTGATTACTGAAGGAGTAACCCAAGACTGTTTGCTAGGAGCTGACTTTCTAACCGAGAACGGTTGTTTAATTGACTTGAAAACAGGCTCTCTCCAGGCGGGTAAACATACCGTCGCTCTCCGATACCAAGCCAGACCACCTTGTGTTTGCCGTATCGTCCTAAAAGACACAGTAGTGGTGCGACCTAACGCAAAAATGGTTCTTCCAGCCATTGTACAGAGTGATGGAGACAATAGCACTGATTTTCCTGTCGTTTTCAAAGTTAAGGACGGTTTCGAATCAAAACACCAAGTCTTGGCAGCGAGAATTGTGGCACGACCTTCGCAGGGAATAATGCCAATACGTATTGCTAATTTGTCGGAGACGCCGGTAACTCTTTATAGAAACCTAAGCGTGGGAAATTTCAGCCCATTATGTGGTTCGAAGGCCAGCACTGACCAACCTGACGATACATTCGTAGAAGTCAGCCACGTCAATGCAAGTCCCAGTTCAGTCTCGAAGGTCAAGAGATCACAGCGCCAAGGAGAACATTTCAAAGCTTCATTGGAGATAGAGGACTTGGGGCTCACGAACGATCAACAAACCAAGCTAACTCAGCTTGTAGACGACTTTGAAGATATATTTTCCACAGGTGACGGCGATTTGGGGCGAACCAATAAAGTGTACCACAAGATCAGTACTGGAGATGCTTCTCCAATCCGTCAAAGAGCTCGTCGAGTAGCACCACACCAAAGGTCCGAAGTCAGTCGCATGGTGGATGAGATGCAGCAGCAAGGAGTCGTTCAACCATCCCAATCACCATGGGCATCACCAATTGTTCTCGTGCGGAAGAAAGATGGGACGACAAGATTCTGCGTCGACTATCGACGTCTAAACAACGTCACGCGTAAAGATTCCTTCCCTTTGCCCCGTGTGGACGACATTCTGGATTCCCTTGGAGAAGCTTGTTGGTTCTCAACGCTAGATCTGGCGAGTGGCTACTGGCAAGTGGAGCTTGACCCCCGAGATCGAGAGAAGTCTGCATTCGTTACACCTCAAGGGTTGTACGAATTTCGAGTAATGCCCTTTGGGTTGTGTAACGCCCCGAGCACCTTTCAATGCCTGATGGAGTTGGTGTTAGCCGGACTTACGTGGGAATCGTGTTTGGCTTATTTAGATGATGTCGTCGTCTTTGGACGAACATTTGACGAGCATCTGGAACGCTTACAATCTGTGTTCGAGAGATTTCGTGAGGCGGGGCTTAAGCTGAAACCGAAGAAGTGTTGTCCGTGTCGGCGCGAAGTAACCTTTTTGGGGCATGTGGTCAAACAAGATGGGGTGGCTGCCGACCCCGAGAAAACCGAAAGAGTTGCTTCCTGGCCAGTCCCTACGAACCCGGGTGAGTTGCGAAGCTTTTTGGGTCTCGCGTCATATTACAGACGGTTCATTAAAGATTTCGCCAAAATCGCTAGTCCATTACATCGTCTTACCGAAAAGAAGACCGAATATCGATGGAGCGAAGAAGCTGACGATGCTTTTAGAGAATTGAAGCGGCGATTAGTTTGCGCGCCCATCCTAGCGTACCCGAGGTACTCAGACCCATTCATCCTCGACACCGACGCTAGTGATCGTGGTATTGGTGCAGTTCTGTCCCAGATACAAGACGGTAAAGAGAGAGTGATTGGCTATGGAAGCAGGACATTGACCAAAGCAGAAAGAAATTACTGCGTGACTCGCCGGGAAATGCTCGCGGTGGTTACCTTTACTCGTCATTTCCGATGCTATTTACTCGGACGGCCTTTTGTTGTTCGAACAGATCACGCGGCACTGCAGTGGTTACAACGGTTCAAGGAGCCCGAAGGACAGGTGGCTCGGTGGTTGGAGCAACTGCAAGAGTATCATTTTCAGGCCGAACACCGACCGGGAACAAGTCACAGCAACGCTGATGCCCTGTCGGGACGACCTTGTGATCAATGTGGTGACCCACATAACGTTCATGCCGTCCATATGTCACCGCCGGAGGGTGGGGCTTCCGGGGAGTCTCTCGATGATGGGACACTAACAACCATACAATCAGCTCAGGAAGGAGATCCACAACTAGGACCTATTCGACGTCGTTTACTGGCAGGGAAGGACCGCCCTACTGTTGAAGAAATGTCCGGCTCTGGACTGAGAAATCGTGCCTATTGGGCTCAGTGGGATCAGTTGTTCCTGGAAAACGGTGTGGTTCATCGACACTGGGAAGATAGAGATGAGAAGAGAATCCTAAAGCAAATAGTGGTACCACGAGAACTTGTCCTTGTCGTTATCAAAGAATTGCACGATGGAGTAGCAGGAGGGCATCTTGGCGTGACGAAAATCGTAGGGAAGGCAAGAGAACGGTTTTATTGGATAGGGTTGCGGGAAGACATCGAACTGTGGTGCCGTCAGTGTCCTGAATGCGCTAAACGTAAATCTCCAGCAAGACCAAACCGAGCACCGTTGGTGCCTGTTCGTACCGGATTTCCAATGGAGAGGGTGGCACTAGATATTGTGGGTCCATTACCTATTACCCAACATGGAAACAAGTACATACTCGTGGTTTCTGACTACTTTACTAGATGGCCCGAAGCCTACCCTCTTGCGAACCAAGAAGCTGAATCCATAGCACGAGTGCTAGTCAACGAATGGATTTGTCGGTTCGGAGTCCCAATGCACATTCACTCCGACCAGGGACGTAATTTTGAGTCAAAGATCTTTAAGGAAATGTGCAATCTTCTTGGCATGGAAAAGACTCGCACCACCCCCTACCACCCACAGTCAGATGGACTCGTGGAGTGCTTCAACCGGACACTAATTGGGATGCTGAGCATACGCGTTGCAGAGGATGAGACTTCTTGGGATAATCATCTCCCCACCACTATGTTGGCCTACCGCTCCAGTGTGCAAGAATCCACTGGTTACACGCCATTCCACTTGATGTTTGGGAGAGAGATTCGACTCCCCATCGATTTGATGTTTGGTAGAGATCCTGACACGATGAAGGAGACCACCGAGTATGTTGTACAACTCAAACAACACCTGGAGGAAGCCTACGAGCAAGTACGGAAAAGGACGGGGTTTGTACAAGGTCGGCAGAAAGACCGGTACGATCAACGAGCAGTTGGTGGCCGATACAAAGTTGGAGACCGAGTCTGGCTTCACAATCCAGCCGTCAAGAGGGGTTTAAAACCAAACTTCCATCGTCCCTGGACTGGCCCTTTTGTCGTGGTAAAACGCATAACAGATGTGGTGTATCGTATCCAGCGCGAGGGGACAAGAGCTCGTTCAGTGGTTCACTTTCACCGGTTAAAACCTTGTGATACTCCACCCTCTATACCTGGTGAGAGAGCATCCTTTTGGAGACTAACCACAACACACCAGCTCAGAGCGACAACGAATTGGAAGATGAGAGCAACGATGATGTGGTGCAGTTACCAGATCCGGATGATGGAGTGCAGGTACTAAACCCAGATGATGTGGTGCAGTTGCCAGCACAAGCAGAACCGCCTGAAATAGCTGCAGGTGAAGAAAATGAACAACATGAAGAAATGAACCGAGTTCGACAACGCCGAGTAATCCGACCTCCTCACTGGCACGCTGATTACGAGGTGGATACTATCACTTATGCCAGTATCGTGAAAGGAATTTTAAGCGAGGACACGGGACGTGTCTCTAAATAAGGGGGGAGCAATGTAACGTATATGTTGCAGTTAATTGATCTAATTATGTATTAAATAATACTACTAGGAATGGATTATGACGTATGATTGATTTGAGAGAGTGTGATTAAGACAGATAACGTCAGACGAGATGAGACTGTGACGGCACGAATGTTGATTAAAACTTAGAAATTCTAGTTACTCTTGTGTATTCTAGACCAACGTTACACATGCAATACTTTCTCGTGTTCATCTCAGCATCACATAATCAAACCATACAAGGTGTTTATACTATAATAATTCCGTAACGCGTTTCGACTTTGTCGCCTAAACGACAAGCTTTCCAAGGACGAAGAAACAGTGTGAGCGCTTGTTTGGCTTCGGATTAAAGATCTTTCTGAAATCTGAATTCCCTTTTAACTATTAAATGTTTCAAGTGTTTACGTGTTAGGCGCTCGGCCAAGATGTTTTAGCTATAAGTTTACACGCAGAAATCCACCGTGTTTGGGACTTTTTATGTTACATGTAGACGTATTCAATACTTACTCAAAAAACGCGTCGAACATTGATATATTGAGACGCATCAATGCATGTGTTACTAGAGTCTAAAACATAGACATATAAAACATAAAAATATCATATTGTTTAAAAATGCGATTAGCGTCCGCGTTTCCTGTTTTTGCCGATTTAACTAAACGTGAGTTCAAATATTTTAGTATTAGGCGTTAGAGATTGGAGTTAATCGTTAGAAATTAACGATTATTGTTATTTCTATAGGTGAGACGTAAGAGTACATGTTGAAGGGAAAAAGAAGGCAGAGGGGTGCAGTCAATTTATAGCGTTTTTGCTCAGACAAGAGTGTTAACCGTTCGAATCAATATTTCTGAAACCTGAATAGCTTTTGAATTAATGTTTGAAGTGTTAACATGATAAGCGCTGGGCGGAGATGTTAATTAAGTGATATAAGTATCCTATTTTTTAATGCGATTATAGGGACTTTGCAAGTTGTCAATTTGTCAATTCTGTTTTCAACGTTGTTTACGTCTCGCTCATCTTGCAGATAGTTTTCAAGAGTCAGCAAGTTATCAGATTGTGAGCATGAGTAATACTTTTCAGTAATAAAATTCAATAAATCATATAAATCGTTTATAATCAGTTTGTCTTGATCGAGACAGCGGAATATTAATTAACGCAGATCTAAATATACTGTAAATAGCTCAGCACCGTTTAGTGTACATTTGCCGCCATCGAGATATGCAGTTGTAAACGTAGCGAGCACAATTTTCAGCGACATGACTGATTAGTAACAGTGTTCTAAAGTCACTTGTGATCTTCTAAAAGCTTCAAGACGGAGCAAAGATCGATAGCACACCGCGTGGTTCGCAAAGCCTATCGGGATGATGCAATAATTGCAATTTGTCGACCAGAAAAATAATACCGAAACGCCACCGAAACCTAGACTCGGCTACTTGTGGTAGCCCGAGTAATAAAAATAAAAATAATAATAATAATAATAATAATAATAATAATAATAATAATAATAATAATAATAATAATAATAATAATAATAATAATAATAATAGATAGGTAATTGAATGTCATGAAAATTTAAATATTTAGATTCACTGAATTAGTAATTTAGCCTCTGAACATGTTGTAATTAGTAATACAACCAAACATTACGTCTAAGTAAATATTTTGAATAATACAACTACCTCGCGTTTTGTGCTGGGTCCTTATATATGTCATAAGATTCTCTAGTATTTTCAGTATGTTTTGGTATGTTTGCATGAAATTGAATTTACAATCCACAATTAGTTATCTTAGACTGTCACGTCAAATAAATACCAGTATCCACATGTACGCATTGCGTACCTATTTTTTTTTAGAAAGGGCTATGTCATTATGCAAAACTATATACAAAATACTTGCATAGCTAGCATGGTATTTTAGATTATATTTAAGCAAGCCATTCTTAAACTTAATAAACTTACTAAACTTATATGTATATAAACAAAATGCGGACATATATAGCTAGCTTGGTATTATAGATTAGATTTACTGTCGTCGCAATAGAAGCGTTCCTAAAAATGTTGCTGCAATATATTCCTCAAGTTGAACAATTCATTTGATAAGATTCGTTGACAACTTCCTGTTTTAAATTTGATTGGTGTTTGGCAAATAATCCTGTTTCTTATTGGTTGTTTAAAAACCAGAAACCAATCAAATTCAAAACAGGAAGTTAGCAATAATTTTCATCAAATGAATTGGTCAACTTTAGGAATATATTGCAACGATATTTTAGGAACCCTTCTATTGCCACGACAGTAGCAAGCCATTCATACCAGACGTATATGTATATAAATAAAAGGCTTGGGTGCACTTCTCCATTTATGATGAAAAATGGTCCTTGATCACTGTATCAACTTCTTCAATACTTTTTGAGATATCCTGGTGATTGACAGACATACTGACAGTGAAGCTTTATGTAATATTGAAAATATGAGCAGCAGTGTTTTATCAGATTTAAATCACGAAGCGATAGCCGAGTGTTTAGATCTGATAAAACACATACTGCGAATGTTTTAAATGGCTTCAAAAACTACTCATATAGAAATCAATTTTGAAAATTGAAGTTGTCTGAAGAAAAAGTTCATCGAAAATAGCGAGTGTGTCTCTATCACATATAGAGACATGTCACGGTCATGATTATCCTTTGTGTTTTCCTCAGGAATTATTAATGAGTTTTTGAAATATATTTATAATCTTTGTCACTTTCTGATATAGAAATTGTTTAATATTATCATCAACTAAAGTTTCATCTTGATGTCTTTTACTTCTGCTAAAGTTGGTTTCCTATTCATGACAGGAAATGACGTCAAACTAAGGACAGGTCGTCAACACGGAGTCACGTCTTAGCGTGTCCTTTTCGCAGAAGAAAAAGGCATGAAGATGAAGATAACTTTAAACAATCTCCCTATCAGAAAGTGACAAAGATTTAACAAAAACAACACAAAATCATATAAAAAAACTTATACACTAAGTTAAAAATAATCTTTAAGGTATACGTTATAAAGTAAATGGTTTGAACCCAGGAGTATTATACATGTTTGAGAAAGTTGCTCGTCTAGGTTAGAGTAGTCTTGAGAAAAACTGTTTGTGGACTTGACTCTGAAGATGACCGCCGCTGAGGCCGTCGAAACGTCAGTCACTACCACCACAAACAGTCTTTCTCAAGACTACTCTAACCTAGACGAGCAACTTTCTCAGACATGTTGTATACGTTATAGTCGAAAAAAAAATTGGTTTAATATTAAAGATTTTTAAATAGGTTTATTTCTAGTGTTCAAATATGCAAGGGACCTTGTGTGACTTCACGAAGGGATTAATATATTCAGCCACTTCTAAGTTCAAGTACTTTGTTTATTCTGAGCTGCAAACTATTTCTTTGTCAACAAGGCGACCTTATGGCGTTGAAATGAAGCACACTTGAGCAATGACGCTCTATTGAGTGATAGCTATGACGTTAAAAATCACGCCATTCGACTAAAGTTGGCATCACTCACATATGATTAACATATTTATATACATATACATACAGGAGTGGAGTAGAGTAGGGTAGGGTAGGGTAGGGTAGGGTAGAGTAGGGTAGGGTGGGATAGGGTAGGGTAGGGTAGAGTAGGGTATGGCAGGGTAGGGTAGGGTAGACTAGGGTAGAGTAGAGTAGGGTAGGGTAGGGTAGGGTAGAGTAGGGTAGGGTAGAGTAGGGTGGGTAGAGTAGGGTAGGGTAGAGTAGGGTAGGGTAGGGCAGAGAAGGGTAGGGTAGAGTAGGGTAGGGTAGGGTAGAGTTGAGTGGAGTACTGGGTAGAGTAGAGTAGAGTAGAGTGGAGTGGAGTAGAGTGGAGTGGCGTGGCGTGGCGTGGCGTGGCGTGGCGTGTGGTGGCGTGGCGTGGCGTGGCGTGGCGTGGCGTGGAGTGGAGTGGAGTGGAGTGGAGTGGAGTGGAGTGGAGTGGCGTGGAGTAGAGTAGAGTAGAGTAGAGTTTTAAAAGGGTGTTTTTCATTATTACTTGAAAGCAAAGTATTAATCTACTTAAGTCTATTTATATATAAAATCAAGCTAAATATACATTAGAACAAAACATTTTCAAACTTTAAAAAAACCGGAATAAAATACTGACGTCTTCGGAAGTAAACTTTTAAAATTTTAGAAGCTTATATTTTTTAACAACTCTCAATTTTTCGACAAGATTTTGTCGTTTAATTTAGTTTATGACAAAGCAAAGCTGTTTAGAAATTATTAATAATTCATAAAAACATATTAAAGAAATAAATATTTATTAATTAATATATTTATTATATTATTTATATTTAATTTATATATTTAATTAATCAGTATTTAATAGAAATCGAAGAAAGATTACGATTAAATTTAGTTTATTACAAGTCATATTTGGCATTTCACTCGACGGAACTGGATAGACTAGGTAATTCAAATTAATTTAAATTAATTCTAGTTAATTATCTAGAATTTGATATAATATTTGAGCAGATATTGACGCATGCATTCTAAAAATATTTAACTTTACATATTGTTAACATATGATATTCAAGATTTTCCAACAAGTCATTATACAGTGTGACGTCTAAGTGATGTTATTATATATAAAACAAATCTCAATATCTAAAGAACGAAGTGAGATACGGAAGAGCTGCAAACGTCAATCTTTATAACTTCAAAAGTTCTTTGAAATAAGAGAGTCTCTCCCGAACTTATTTTTCGCTGCATAAGCCCTTTAAATACATGTACACTTCAAAACGCAACACCCAAATAGATAATGGTAATAAATAAATATTAGTATCTTATCCGTTTCAGTTACTTCAAAATAGGAACCAAAAGCTCCTTACAAATCAAGTCGTAACTATTTTAATGAACGTCAGTATACTATATAGAGTTGAGATTCTGTTTTTAGCAAGAGCGTGCCAATATTTGGCGGCCTTGTCGTTTGTATTTCCGACGGATAACACGAGGTCCTTGAAAAATGAAGTGCTAACTTCTTAACTAACCTTACATGGAATAATAATGTTATCAATAATTCATTCGATGCACTATATAATCGAAGACAAACGAGACCCTACTCACGACTGGCTCTTAATCCAAGGAAGCACTTGTATAGCGGTGAATATAGAGCGATACAGCCCAGCCATATAGTCAAGACTATGGATTACGAGTATAGTGATGTAGGCTGTTGGAAACAGATTGCTATAAAGCAAGGTTATATTATCAGATTTTATCGTGGTGTGTTCAAGAGCCCGAAAATGAAATACTTCGTTCTAACGTCAAGTGGTTTGATTTCGTTTGAAGGCAAGCCAGATAACGACTCCGCGCCGTTAAGCTTCCTGCCATTCGATCAGCTTACGTCTATTAAGCTAGATCAGATTGAACTGAACAGTTGTACTACCCTGTCATGTATGAAGATCACAAATAAAGCATCTACGAACTTTTTGATGGCTTTTAGTCGAGAGGAAGAGCGAGATGAATGGGTGCTGGCGACAATGACGGCCTACTCGGAATCCCTTGTTTCGCCACGCGGTAGTTCTAATCTTCCTGAAGCAACCAACGAGCCAAGCACACAGACTTACTCTGTCTCCCACAGCAAAAAATCCAGTTTGGGAAGACAGAGCTTTCGCAGAAAACGCAGAAAAGGGGAATCGTGGGGAGAGTTTACGGAGAGCAAGGTCGTGTGGCGCGGCTTTGCATGATTGCACAAATAATGTCGACACGATTAGAAAAACTTCTATAGACAACCCTCGTCTTAATGAAGCAACACTATCGCAAGAATTAGGAAGAAAACGGAAATCAGAAACAGACCTAAATGTCGTGTCTCGTTTTCCTTCGGCTTGGGAATCAGATTGTCAAGAGAAAGAATATCAGACTTCTCGTCTTCAGCATCGAGATTCAGCCAGATTACACTCTCACAAAAAAGACCGTGACACGAAGATTGGCCTTTTTTCGAAAATACTATCAAGGCATTCGGCCAAATAAGTGTATATAGTTGAGAGACAAAAAGAAATTTGTGCATTAATCGCACTTAAATAAAACATTTGTATAGCTCTCTATATATAATGTATTGAATTTACTTATTATAAGTGAAGGTTACATATGTGTATACCGTAACCTTCTGATGACCAGTGAGACACTCTAACCATTGAGCTACACGAACTCAGATGGTGAGTGAAGGTTACATATGTGTACAAACTGTAACCTTCTGATGACCAGTGAGACACTCTAACAATTGAGCTACAAGAACTCAGATGGTGAGTGAAGGTTACATATGTGTACAACCTGTAACCTTCTAATTACCAGTGAGATAATCTAACCGTTTCAAATTGTGATATCAAAGTACAGTATCGATAGTTAAGCGAACTACTGGCAAGTAAAAAATCGATAATGTAGCGGCCATCTTGGTACTAAAATTCGTCATATCCGAAAACGAGTGCCAAAATTCTTTATCACTTGAAAAAGCAATTTCCTTTTGGCGGTTGGGCTTGCCGAAAACAACAGAAACAAAGACATGTTCTACGCAACTAAACTCAACTAGATAACTCTATCAGTCATATCTAAACTGTCTCCCAGTAAGGACCATCCCTCATTGATCCAGTGTTACTACAGAAGGAAACCAGAGTAAATTAACTAACTTTATTTATACTGGATAACTCTATCAGTCATATCTAAACTGTTCTCTCTAGAGGTCCAGTAAGAACCATCCTTCATTGATCCAGTGTTACTACAGAGGGAAACCAGAGTAAACTAAACTAACTTTATTTATATTGGATAACTCTACCAGTCATATCTAAACTGTTTCTCTAGAGGTCCAGTAAGGACCATCCTTCATTGATCCAGTGTTACTACAGGACGAAACCAGAGTAAACTAAACTAACTTTATTTACACTGGATAACTCTATCAGTCATATCTAAACTGTTCTCTCTAGAGGTCCAGTAAGGATCATCCCTCATTGGTCCAGTGTTACTACAGAAGGAAACCAGAGTAAACTAAACTAAATTTATTTATACTGGATAACTCTATCAGTCATATCTAAACTGTTCTCTCTAGAGGTCCAGTAAGGATCATCTCTCATTGATCCAGTGTTACTACAGAAGGAAACCAGAGTAAACTAAACTAACTTTATTTATACTGGATAACTCTATCAGTCATATCTAAACTGTTCTCCCTAGAGGTCCAGTAAGGATCATCCCTCATTGATCCAGTGTTACTACAGAAGGAAACCAGAGTACCCAGAGAATACCTGTGGTGTTTGGAGAGTCATGGAATATACTACCAAAAACTATTACAACAAAAAACCATCACACTCTCAAACTTCAGTTAGTTACTATTCATCTACTACATCAGCGCACTTAACAACACATATGACGTAGGCAACCCACGAATATGGAGAAGCATATGTTTAAAATGCAACACAGCTCGAAGCCTTGTGAACCCACTATCGTGTTGCTTTTAGTAGATATCGTTGTAAATTTAATGTGTGTAATGTTGTATATGGATCGTTATGTATTTTTGAAGTAACTGTTAAATCGTACTTATTTGGGGGGGCGCAGTAATAGGCGAGTTTCAGGGTGTTGCGCGCGCATCATTTTTCAAAAAAAACTGGCAAGCTCCACTCAAAGTAAACATACTATTTAAAATCAACAAGGTATAGATACAGTTTCTGGATGTTTAACACTGTTATTCTGCTATTGTTGGCTCGCTAACGAGCCTGTTTGCCATTGCTTACTTTGTGGGGAGCCCGCCAAGAGCCCGCAAATTTCTTTGCAAAATGATGCGCGCGCAATACCCTGAAATTCTCCTATTGGCACCAGCTGTTGCGGTTACCCAGCCTATTGTCTTAATGTCTGTATTTAAAGTCAAACTGGAAACACTCTTCGCAGAGGTAAAAGACACAGGTGCTAACCACCGCCACCAATACTCCGTATAAAGCCGTTCGATAATGTGTTTTATTATACAACTGCATTAAAAACTGTCCAAATAACGCTAAAAATGAGTGCAAATATACAGCGATATTTGGATAGTTAGTTATTTGGATTGTTAGCCAATCAAATTTCTCACACGGGAGACTCGCCCTGCGGCAGTCCTAGATAAAGCATTTTTCTTCCTGGCAGCAAAATCCAAATTTAAGTATTTCCTGCTCAATTAAATTAACGATTTCCTGCCTGATAACATTTTTCCATTTTATAAGTTATGAAACCACCAGACTTGCAAGTTTGTATCTCAAAACCATAATTTATCTGAATGTGGTATCTATATACATACTTTGAAATAGCGAACTTTTTCAATTGAATACTACGTAATACAAGTACTAGCGTCAAAAATCGAAATGCTGAAACAGTTGAATAAGATAAAAGCAGCATGCATTCTTGCAAATGCACAATGACAGCTGCATCCTGCAACAGCAACACTATACTGAAATGATAAATATTTCATTGTTTTCTAGAACAAATCGTTGTGTCATTTGCGCAAGGATATACGAAACTTAGACAGGTTAAGGTCATGTAATAAACCTTCAAAACACTTTCGAATTGTTTACAAATCGCCGCTGGGTTTGGCAAGAATATAGAAAGATGAGTCATCGAATATGAAACTTGATATTCGATCAAAGGTGATGCCCATCAAAATTGTGTGATTGTGTGACTGTGACGCTTTTCGATTTTTTGAAGAATAGGAAATTTATCTTTAAACTTTGACTTGGATTAAAAAAACTGACAAATATTTCCTGCAAGATACAAAAAATTTCCTGCGAACAACTTTTACAAAAAATTTCCTGGCAGCCGCGCTGCCGCCGCTGCCGGACTTTTTCCAGCAGTGCCCTGCGGGCTCGTTAAAATACGGCACAGGCAAGACTTCGCCTGGCTTGGAACAGTTATTTTTGGAACAGTTGTTTTTGGTCCAAAAATTTAATAATTTTACATATATAAAATAATGTACATTTAATAGACTATATTAGAGCACCTTTGTCCTTTGTGTATGTAGTCCAGAGTAAGTCTACTTCCCCAGTTCAACAACTTGGAAGCAATCCGTTACGGAATTACGACAATAACTCAAGAAAAGTGATTCTGCTTTCACTAACATTTTATTGAGGTCCATATGCATCGCTAAGCTAGAAGAAAGATAATAAAAAGGAATTGCCTGGGTTTCGGTAAGGAAGGGAGGGAGAGAGGGAGGGAGGGAGGGAGGGAGGGAGGAGAGAGGGAGGGAGGAAGGAAGGTAGGGAGGGAGGGAGGGAGAAAAGGAAGGAGGGAAGGAAGGAAGGAGGGAGGGAGGGAGGGAGGGAGGGAGGGAGGGAGGGAGGGAGGGAGGAAGGGAGGGAGGGAGGGAGGGAGGGAGGGAGGGAGGGAGGGAGGGAGGGAGGGAGGGAAGGAAGGAAGGAAGGAAGGAAGGAAGGAAGGAAGGAAGGAAGGAAGGAAGGAAGGAAGGAAGGAAGGAAGGAAGGAAGGAAGGAAGGAAGGAAGGAAGGAAGGAAGGAAGGAAGGAAGGAAGGAAGGAAGGAAGGAAGGAAGGAAGGAAGGAAGGAAGCAAGCAAGCAAGCAAGCAAGGGAGGGAAGACAAACGGAAGGAAGGAAAACGTATCTTACCCGTTCAATGTATTATATATTGAAGATAAATCTTCACATTTGCTTAACTCTTCACGATGCGACACCTGTATGGCCAAACACACAAACAAATCGAAAGTAAAATCTGCGTTGATTTCAGCAATCCCGGGAAACAACTGTCCATCTAAAGAAATTAAAGATTGATATTATAAACTTATTAAGGCGGATTTCCAGTCATCACACACGAAGCAACTTGCAGTTCGCTGGGAGTGTTTTAGCGCTCGTGGCAGATAGTTGGAAATTTTGAACTATTTTTTACTCGCTGCAAGTATTCGCGGTAAATAAACCAATCAAAACAAATTATGTTAACATTTCAAACTCATTCGTAATTCATGACGAAAACTGCATAAAGGAAATCATTACCGTGTTAATGGTTAATTTGCGTGGACATTGAAGGAAGAAATTACATAAACTAATCGAACTTTCACCTCGATTCACACTCAGAAGAGTGTTCCAAACACCTCGAAGTTTGTTAAAAAAACTCCTTAATAATTCATGAGCTAATTAGCCAATTAAAGAGAAATATTTGATCATGTGTATGAGTTTTAAAACACGGTAAAGGTCGCGCAAACTGAATTCATAATTAAGAAATCAGATAATAAACGGCAGAAACAAAAGACCGTTTATTACCACATTTCTTAATTATAAATTCAACGCGAATTCTTCTGTAATAGACGATTGAGAAGCTATTTCATAAACTCGTGTATCGTGTTTTACCAGGGGTTACAAACACTCGAGAAAAACAAAAATCACTCAGCCGCCTATTACCTCGTAATTTTCAATGTTCTCTCGTGTTTGTAAAACATTCGAAAGTACTAAAAATCACTTGGCCTGCAGCCTCGTGATTTTCATTATTCTCTCATGTTTTACAGACACTCGAGAACAATGGAAATTACTCGGTTAACGGCCTCGTGATTTTCATTGTCCTCTCGTGTTTGTAAACCCTGGTAAAACACTCCCACTCGTTTATGAAATATTACATCTCTACCTTGGTTTTGTAATTCTTCAGCGCGTTTTCTTCGCCTTTCTTTCTCGACTTCCATTGACCAGATTTCAAGAAGATGGCTGCTGATAATTTCAAAGATTTTCAGAGAGTCTTCGTAATCAAATTCACGTTTAAAATGCAGAAACAGCCATCTAGACGATAAAGATGCAATCGTGCGTAAGACGTAATCATGAGACGCAATGGTGTCCTTCCTTCCTTCCTTCCTTCCTTCCTTCCTTCTTTCCTTCCTTCCTTCCTTCCTTCTTTCCTTCCTTCCTTCCTTCATTCCTTCCTTCCTTCTCTCCTCTTCTCTCCCTTCCCTTCCCTTCTGTTCTGTTCTCTTCTCTTCTCTTCTCTTCTCTTGTCTTCTCTTCTCTTCTGTTCTGTTCTCTTCTCTTCTCTTCTCTTCTCTTATCAGATCAGTGACCAGTTCAGCTCAGATCTACAGCCCTTCCCTTCTCTTCTCTTCTGTCCTTTCTTCCTTCTAAAACTTTCAACTTACCTAATTTAGCAATCATTCCATTCTCAAG
>JAWNZC010000100.1:1522500-1605000 GCA_035771165.1 Paragorgia papillata | reverse complement strand
ATTGACAGCCACAGCCTATCTGCTTCTTCGCACAATCTCTTCAAAGCTTGAAGGTATTCGAAAACGTCTTCATCGTCACAGAGGGCACGAGAACATACACAAAGTACGAGAAATACTTAAAACTAAAACAATAACAATTCCGCCATGTTGTCTTTGACCCTTGTGTTTATTTGTTTTGGTTTACATGAAGTATACCTCAAATATTTGCAAAGTAAGTATACTGAGATTTTGCACGCTAACTATACTGAGATTTTGCACGCGAAGTAAACTGAGATTTTGCACGCTTAGTATACTGAGATTTTACACGCTTAGTATACTGAGATTTTGCACGCGAAGTATACTGAGATTTTGCACGCTAACTATACTGAGATTTTGCACGCGAAGTATACTGAGATTTTGCACGCTAAGTATACTGAGATTTTGCACGCTAAGTATACTGAGATTTTGCACGCTAAGTATACTGAGATTTTGCACGCTAACTATACTGAGATTTTGCACGCTAAGTATACTGAGATTTTGCACACTAAGTATACTGAGATTTTGCACGCTAAGTATACTGAGATTTCGCACGCTAAGTATACTGAGATTTTGCACGCTAAGTATACTGAGATTTTGCACGCGAAGTGTACTGAGATTTTGCACTCTAAGTATACTGAGATTTTGCACGCTAAGTATACTGAGATTTTGCACGCGAAGTATACTGAGATTTTGCACGCGAAGTATACTGAGATTTTGCACGCTAACTATACTAAGATTTACAGAGGCTTGTGGGCAAATTTGTCTGTGATGCACCTTAGTAGGCCAATGTCATTATTTATTAATTTATTTTCTTAACTGCGCCCTTCTCCCTGGTGGCACCGCCCCTAATACGAAGCCAGTCCGACTCTGATGTATGTGTGCATTTCATGTGATGTGCGATGGCTACTTTGTTTATTTCAACACATGTTGTGAGCATCTCAGTACCACTTACACCAAAAGTATGAATTTTGCAACACACGGCGCCTCATACTGGAAACACGGGATCGGACAGACATCGGTAATGATGACGTCATTACATATACTCGGCTTTTCCCGAAGATAACCCGACGTTGGACTTTAAACTTTTTTTTAACCTTTATTTCTTTAAAATTCTGTAATTAATTTCTTTAATGGAGTCTAAAGAAACTATTTTAATACTAATAGTAAGGTTTAGAATCTTTTATTTAATTTTGAAAGTTAACTAAATTTACGAGTGGTTTACGAGTATTTCCCGAATACCTTCGTCATCAGTCCACTGCTTCCACTTGGAAGGAAATTTCCTTCCAAAAGGAAATTTTGGCATTTGGAAGGAAAAAAGGAAATAAAATTTGGAAGGAAATTTGAAGGAAATTTGGTCATTATGGAAGGAAAATGGAAGGAAATTTTGAAATTCAAACTTTTTCAGTAATTAAACTGCTTATTTTTTATTTTAGGGTTCAAAAACGTGTATAAATTAAAAACACGGGTAGTAATATATTATCCCCGGGGATGCGTGGGGTTAAATAGGGTTTTAAGCGAAAGACTGCTACACAAATAGCGCAGGCTCAATGGTTGCAATTTCTATTTTCTACTGCATTAACATATATATAAATCATGCAAAGAATGATTGGGGACGAGATTGGATTGACTTGAGTCCAGAATCAACCTCGTCATGCACAATTTCGATCGTCGAGCCATTCGAAAGCTTACTGGTGAAGTGTACGATCCAAATTTTAATAATTAGAAAGAGGATTTAGAAGAGATTTTGGAGGGAAAACTGGAAGGAAATTTCAGATTTTGGGAAGGAAGTTTTGCTAAAAAGAAAGATAAAAAAAGGAAAATTTTGCTTTAGCCAAGTGGAAGCACTGGTCGTACCTCATGAAAATTAATGCAGTTTGGCTGGGCGAAGATGGCGGACTCACTGCGAAGACTCGAGTGTGCTGTGAATTTAGGCCAAGAATGTCCTTTTTTAAAGGTAGCGATTTCTATAATATTCTTCTAGGATATACCTGTATACCTTAACTATAAAATAGCGCTATTTAATATGGGGTTCTGCCCCAACTTTACGCGAAAATCGTGTAGATTTTATTGTACTGTATTGTCATGTGTAGGGATTTGTATGTAAATGTTTATTGTTTATTAAATGCATTGAGTCAATTCCAGCGTTTCCCATCCACCCCCCCCCCCCCGGGCCGACCCTCGGGCATTTGCATTTTTAAAATGTTTTAAATGCAAATGCCCTGGGGTTGGGCAAAAAAGTCGCTACAATACCCCACCTGGGGCAAAAAAATGGATAACAAATGCCGCCAAATGCCCTGCCCCAGGTTCAGTTTGACTTGTGAAGTCGTCAGGAAATTAAACATAAGGAAAATCCTAGCATGTTGATGGTCTTTAATAGATTCAGACCATCTATGATTCAGACGCAAGGTGCCTGTTTTGAACTTCTGTCTTGTGTTCAATTTTCTCTATTGTAGCACAACTATTAATATAATTACAGTATTGTTACAGTATGCACAAAATGCAACTCTTCACAACTCAAATTTATTGCCGTTTTATAATAGGATATATTGACAATAAAAGTAAACAAAACAACAAGAAGTATTCAATATGAAATGTATAAGAGGAGTGTTTGCATTACTTTTAGAAACTCCTAAACTGCTCGTAAAGTGTGAAAAAACTAAAATAATAAACCTGGGTCAGGATAAAACTCATTTCATAAATTAACAGATTATACATTAACATAACTTATGATAATTTACTTCATTTACATCCTCTTTGGTCATGACAAATTCCCGTCCCAATGGCCAGGGGAAGACTAATGCCCGGCCCCGGGGAAATACTGAGAGAACAAATGCCCCACCCCCACACAAAAAAAACACACAAATGCCTGGCATTGTCTGGGAGGGGGGGGGGGGGGCAATGCTGGAATTGACTGATGCATAACGATGTTGATTTTTTAATAACTTTTCCCTAAGTGTCCGATTTCAATTTTTCCTAGTTCAGATCAGAACTTTTCTTAATAGATCGAACGGTTCGGAGATCAGATAGAATTTGCTAATCAAAAACATAAGAATTTTTTTTTTCTATAATAAATCGCTGAACCGGTGTTAGACAGAGTAAAACAATAAAGGAACCGTTTTTGGTCAGCTCAGGCAGGAATGGGTTAATCACTTGTTAACTCATTGCTGCCTATGATGTCTGAGGGTTCTCTCTTTGATGAGTAAAATCACCTAGTGTTAGACATAGTAAAACAATAAAGAAACCATTTTTGGTCAGCTCAGGCAAGAATGGGTTAATCACTTGTTAACTCATTGCTGCCTAGGATGTCTGAGGGTTCTCTCTTTGATGAGTAAAATCACCTGGTGTTAGACAGAGTAAAACATTAAAGGAACCATTTTTGGTCAGCCCTGGCTGGAGTGGGTTAATCACTTGTTAACTCATTGCTGCCTAGGATGTCTGAGGGGTCTCTCTTTGATGAGTAAAATCATCTGGTGTTAGACACAGTAAAACAATAAAGGGGCCATTTTTAACCAGCTCAGGCAGGAATATCTAGCTTTTCTCTACGAGGCATCTGATCACACCAACACCTCCACATCGAAGGTTAATGCAACGAATATTTTTCAAGTTTTTAAAAAATATATATCATCGAAAACATGTACATTTTTGTTTTCCTAGGAACAAATATCAGCCCTGGAGAATAATGAAGATACTGCTACAGAAATTTATATTGCCCGTGAAGAGTTAAAAGGTAATTTTAATAAAATTTGTACTATATACATGTGTTTCAAGTGTTAAAAACTCATTAATAATTCACGAGGAAAACACAAAGGAAATCAGTAGCATGTCCATAGTTTTCTATCTTTTCAATATTAGAAAGAATACTAATGGATAGAATCTGTGTGCTTGGATTTTTAAATTGGATAAAACACCGCTGTTCATGTTTTAAACAATACTTAAAACACGATCAAGTCGGTTTTCTTTGGGTTTTTTTGAGGATTTATATCCCATAAATCCCTCATTATAAACTCATGGGGATTATATATATAAAGCCTGGGGATTATATATATAATCCCTATGAATTTATAATTGCCCAATTCATAGGGTGCATCATGTACAACTATCTCGTTTCGTAACGCCGGTAGCGCCCACATACGACAAGGAGAGGAAGGATTTGCTTTTCTCTCCACGTAGTTTACGGGAGAAAGGCAAACCAATGAAAATCATAAAAATATGTTGGTTGAGTCAGCACTTTATTACACTGAACGTTGAGCATAAATTGTGGGATTGATACCGCATCAATACGCATGCCCAATGCTGTAATGATATCTGGTACTAATTATTAAGTCTGTGTGTGTGTTCAATGAACCTTTACGTACTTCTCAAGTTTGTTTAATAAACTGCTTTGGAGTCTTATGATTTCATAAAATCCCGTTAACATTCGACATAACAATGTCCTTCGACACTCGGTAAAGGCTATTTTTTAGAAAACCTTCTTCTATCGTGTTTTAAGTCGGATAAGTACCTCGAACGTCGGCTTTAAGCCAGATAAATCCCTCGGGCCTTCGATTTGAGCCTGTGACCTTCGGTTTGTTAGTCCGATGTTCTACCAACTGAGCTACATACAGGTCAAGTTGGGAGCTGAAGGTCGAATGATAGTACTTAGGCTATTTGATATTTTGAAACAGACTAGTTTCTTCAATATCTAGACAACAGTCTTCATACTATCATTCGACCTTCAGCTCCCAACTTTACCACTGGACTAGTAAACCAAAGGTCGCTCGTTCGAATCCCAACTGGGCCAAGTAGAGTTTTCTTAGGGGCTGTTTACATTGGAGGCGGGACGGGACGTTTTTCATCCCGGGTTTACATGCGAATGTTTCTACCGGGACGATTTCACCCTGGAATACCCGGGACGTTCAACAAGCACCTCTAGTTCGTGTTGGACATGTTCGGTATTTCACTTTTTTTAAGAAAACTAGGCTATTTGGTCGGATAAACTGTACGTATGTTGTAGCCAGATGAATTATCTTACTTCCAGTATATTTGAAAGCTTCTACAGTGGTTTATTTCTCGAGGAAACATTCGGAGAAGACAGATTATAATACACACAAAAAATAATTTCAAAATAGCGTCCGCTATTATGATTTGGACATGTTCGGTATTTCGCTTTTTAGTGCAAAGCCAGAAACTTTGCAGTATATTGTGACATAGTCAATCGAGATATTTTCTGGAAACTCGGCAAACTTCAAAGCGGCTATAACGAGCTGTGATTTTATGTTGAACCGTAGCTTACACCGTGCACATCCTTTGTTTTAGGTTTATTAATATTTAAATAGCACGGTTGAGTGATTGAACTGAAACGTTGCTATTGGACAATTCGTTCATTATACTAAAATACAATGTGTTCAGTGACCGTGCACCCTGCACAAAAATGCATAAAGGCGAACAAAAAGATAGACCAAAGACTTTAGCAAACACTATAAGTATCAGTCTTTCAGAGACGACAAATATTTATGTCGCTTAAAGCTCGTAAGCCCTAAAGAGCGATAACAGACAGGTTTGTAACTTATCTATGGATATTTCTTGAAATACGTGGATATCTTAATATACCAAGAATGAAAGAAGTTTCCCCACGGAATATATTAGAATAGCAGTAGCACTGCGCACGCGTGGTTTTGTTTACGACTGGCGAATACAACAATGGCGGAGAAACGTAAAGGAGCGATCAATTTTCTTCTCGAAACAACCTTTCTAGGCTGAGCAGCATGGCTAATTAAATAATTATGGTCTGGACGAAAGGATTTATTGTCTGCCTAGCGGAAGGTGCGAATAAATATTAAAAACTTTATATTTAACTTTAATATGGTCTGGCATGCTGACGAATGACGATGTTGTGAAGTCGGTTTGTAGAGTGTTGTTCGTTCGTGTCTGTTATATTTTACACGAGTGGCGCTCGAGCAGTTTTGCACGTCAGCTCAGTAACAAATTCTGAAGACTGGAGATTGTAGACTGTCTTCGCATTTTGATTTGGCGTTCAATAAACAACCGTACGAATAACCCTGGCCATAAACATGAATGTTTAAGTTCTACACGTGGTTCTACATGTATCTGTTTTACTTGCGTGTAGTTAGCGCGTGATTTGGCAGACGATTCGCAAGGCTACAATAACGTGAAGCTAGCAACATAATCATCACACGATCGTAATTTGGGGTATTTTGGGTTGTTTGTCTGAGTTTAGGCTCGTATTAAATTAACTTGGGGGGCTGGCAGCTCTGTCCGTGCATGTGGCAAAAATTGTTATTATCTTTGACTAGAAACTTTGCACTATCTTTGGGATCTATAATCGTGGAATAATTACATTGGGACACAGCGTATGTCAAGTGACTTCTGTGCGCACGCGATTTATCTTTAAAATGTGCCCTCCCCTTCCCCCTCCGATCAAGGTTGCGACCGAATTTTTGTTTGCTAGGCCTCAGAAGTGTCCCCTGGAAATCAACATTGATTGGTGGGGGGTGGGGAGGGGTAAGGCAACGTTATTTATCCCACGATAGTGAAATAAGCAAGAAGGAAGCTAATTGATGCTTTAGTGTCCCAATTAATTATTCTCGGATTGTAGTTTTAAGAAAACTAAGCTATTTGGTCGGATAAACTGTACGTATGTTGTAGCCATATTAATTATCTTTCCTCCAGTATATTTGAAGCTACTACAGTGGTTTATTTCTCGAGAAAACATTCGGAGAAGACAGATTATAATACATACTAAAAAAAAATTCATAATAGCGGTCGCTATTATGATTTGGACATGTTCGGTATTTCGCTTTTTTTAGGGAAACTAAGCTATTTGCTCGGATAAAATGTACGTATGTTTTAGGAAGGTGAATGCCAATATATTTTATAACTTCTACATTGGATTATTTCTTGAGAAAACGTTCGGAGTAGACGGACTAGGCAAACGACTAGGCACTCCTCTTCTCTGTGGAAGCCATTTTTGTTTTTGCATCTTGCATCACATGACAAATCTTGCAAAGTCAGCATAATATCGTCCTGGCCAAGCGGGACGGAGTGTTTACATGAGAAAAATTGTCTTGGATTTGCCGGGATCCCGGTTGAGAAAACCGGGATCTCGCTTTGCCAGGACGGGATGAAAAACGTCCCGGCAAACATCTTTCCATATAAACGGAACGGGACAAATAATCGTCCCATCCCGGCAAACATCCCTTCCCGCCTCCCATGTAAACAGCCCCTTGGCCTGCGTGCAGTCTCTACACGGAAACAGAGTAGGTTTCCTGTAGAGACTGTGAATCGGAACGCAAAAGCTTGTTCTGGTTACGTCGGTTTCCCCCAAGAATGTGGGGAAAGAACCTGATTAGTTATTTGCAAATTATGCAAAATTTATGCTAAGGAATGCCAATGTGCCCAAGACAAAAGCAAGATGGTGTGTATCGATGCTGCTACACTTCAAGGAGAAGCTTTTAAAAGTGTTCTTAAAATCAGGTTCTTTCCCCACATTCTTCGGGAAACCCACGTGACCAGAACAAGCTTTTGCGTTCCAATTCGCAGTCTTTACAGGAAACCTATTTCAATTTCCGCTATAGAGACTGCACGCAGGCTAATTTTTCTCTACTTGTCCAATATGGGTCGTCACTCGGAGTAACACTTTAATCAACCTCGTCCCCAGGGCCATTTGTAGGGGCTGGGCCAAGATGGCGGCCAAAAACAAAATGGCGGGAACAAATAGCCCTGGTACAGGCTGCGAAAAATGCGCCATCTCATGGCGCATTTTTGACTCGGACCCAGGCTTCACTAAGTTTATCGCGCCTAGTCAGGCTCAATTTTTTCTGAATATTTAGTTCAACTTGACTGACCCAAACTGAAAACAATCAAAACATTCATTTCCAAATACATTGTCGAATTATTAAAATAAATACACTTTTAATAAATATCTGTAAATGCTTATTATTTATCATTTGCTTCACCGTTGTACCAAATTCGCAAGAAACTGGATTGCCGTTGTCTGGTCGGGCGCCTTGTTTTCGTGAGTTTTCGGTGGATTCAATGCAGCGTTTTGAAAAACATTTAGGCTTCGTTTAGTCGAGAATTCTTGTTTGAAAAAAGCCTGCTTCTCAATGGCCAAACACGTAAATTCTGCCCTGTGGTGTACTTTCCTTTCGCAGCCAAAATACTTTTTGACTTTCTTCACAAAGTCTTTCGCCCGATTTAGAAAACACACTGAATTGCCGTCTCATGGACTTCGTTGAATGGCAGCCAGGGCACAGAGACGACACGACTCACCATTGCATATTCTTCCGACGTTTTTACGGGTGTTTCGCCAGTTTTCCTCATATTTTTCATTCATTTTGAAGTTGTTTTTCAGTTAACAGCCGGCAATTCTGGTATAAACACTTATTTAATATATTTGAGCCCTAAAAACAAATGCCCGCGAGTTAGCCTGCCGCCCGCCTTGTTTCCACCAATCAGAATACCTAAAACATCCAATGTTATCTCGACCAATCAGATGTGGTGATAGCTCAGCCTGTACCAGGGCTATTTGTTCCCGCCATTTTGTTTTTGGCCGCCATCTTGGCCCAGCCCCTACAAATGGCCCTGGGGACGAGGTTGCACTTTAATATTACTCTCCACCTGAGTTCACTGTCTCACAATAATCGTTTGAAATACTTATTTTCACATTGTAACTCTAGCACTACAGTACAGTGGAGCCTCGCTGGGAGCGAGGTTGAGTTCTGCCAGAAGCACTTTCTGTTCGATTCTAACAATCCAAATCGCGACTGAAGAAGTTTGAAGCCCGCTCCCAAATCGCGACTGAAGAAGTTTGAAGCCCGCTCAAGACAGACTTGAACAAAATGGAATTGAAATAAGATTTTTGAGCATGGTTTCATTTCTCACAATGATCGCACTGCCGTGTTGTTGTTTTATCTTGTAATGATTGCGATTATTCATATTACACATCAATTCTGTCTCTATTTTTGCGGAATTTAGCGGTCTGTGGTGAACTTCAGTACTGTTGGTTAACATAAGTATAAGTCGTCAAATGACAAACCAGGAAAAGTAAAATTTTGGGGTCCAAGGATCCACGGCGTTATACCGAGTCACGCGTTATAACGATGCGCGCTATAGCGAGGCTCCACTGTATATATGCATTGCAATATGTTTAATAATTTCTTGTTTCCCTTTTGTTTCTAGATTATCATTGAAGGTAGAGCCTGTATTTCTTAATATAAATGTTTCAAAATTCTGGCCAGAAGAATGATTTATAATATATTTTTATGAATTAGGAGAATATCGAGGGAAATTGTTTTATACGCATTAATATTACGGTTTATTATATGGCAGCAGCGCTGAGAGGTCCGAATACGGAAATCCTGTAATTTGATTGGTTCATAAGCGGTCGGATATTTCCCGTATCCGCCCGCTCAGAGCGGAATCTGCCGTTCGGGGCCGTAAGTTTTATAAACAAAATGGCAGTCATGTCAGTATATCGGCAACAAGATGGATTATAATTTCAGAACTACTTATTGTTGAAATATATCGTGCAGGTATGTTGTTAGAAATTTTATAAGCTTTCATTTGATGTATAGTTCGAGTTTCCACGTTTTGTGAAAGTTTTTAAAATATCCAAAACGTTCGTGACATTGTTCGTAAATTAACATTTACTTCTCACAAATATTAGAATTCCAGATGATATTTTATTCAAACTACTTAACGTACGATCTTGAGCAATATGTCAAACACAAGCAATTGAAAATTACTATTTGGGGTAGAAAGTTCAGGATTCTAGCTCAACGGAAAGTACTTGCATGGGAAAAAGACTGCCATTTTCGTTTAGTTCGCAAGAAAGATGGGTCGAGTTTTCACAGAACGTTCACAACATTTATGGCCATATAATAAACTACTTATTGACCTCGCTTGTTCGGTCTGTACTAGTGAAATATCGGACCTCTGTTTTTTGCACAGACCTCAACTCGCTGCGCTCGTCTCGGTCCGTACTAAAAAAACATCGGTCCGATATTTCACTAGTACAGACCTCACGCTCGGTCAATAAGTAGTTAATATTACATTCACTGGCAGTGCCACATTTAAAAAAAAATAATCTTCTGTGATTTCACCATGGCAACAGATTGATGGAAGGTACTTTTCACTTATTTCAGCACAAGCCTTTTTTCACAATTTTAAAATATTTTTTTTCTTTAATTGTATTCACTGCATTACTGCTTTTAGGAACATACACTACAAAATTCTGGCTCTCGGGAGTTTCAGAACAAGGACTATTATTTTTCTAGTCCAAGAACCAGTAAAGACGAAAAAGTGATGTACAGTTTTCATTTGGGAAGCTATGGTGCTAAGGGCTTATGTTAAAAGCATTCATTTCACAATAGGTGAGTTTCAGAGTGTTCGGTGCGCATCATTTTTCAAAAAAACTGGCAAGCTCCTCTCAAAGTAAACATACTGTTTAAAATAAACAAAGTATAGTTACAGTTTCTGGATGTTTAACACTGTTATTCTGCTGTTGTTGGCTCGTTAGCAAGTCTGTTTGCCATTACTTACTTTGTGGGGAGCCAACCAAGAGCCTGCCAATTCCTTTGCAAAAATGATGCACGCACAATACCCTGAAATTAATCTATTATCAAGAACTGACTATCTATGCGTTATTAGTGTTTTCAGCTTGAAAACAACCTCGGTCTACCATCTGAGTTCCAGTGGCTCAATGGTGAGAGCGTCCGGCTGGCGTTCGGAAGGTTGTGGGTTAAAATAAGGACCTGTGACGTTTTAGTCCAAAGAAATGTATTACTACTCGGGCTATCTGTGGTAGACGAGTCTAGGTTTCGGCATCGTTATTTTTATTATTTTTTTGTCTATGTTTCGAAATGGCAATCATTACGTCATCCCGTCAGGCTTTGCGAAACTGATGCGTGCTAAAATTTCATACGTTCTTTCTATAAATCTTCGCTTTCCTGATGTCTGATCAAGTTGTTTGAAGTGAAGTGTTCTTTCTTGGACATGTTCAGTGTGTTCACAGACGTAGTAGCTGCCAGTTCGCCGCTGCAATGTAGCTCGTTCAATCCAGCTCTTTCACTAATGGCAGGCGAACTGGCAGCGGGATGTCTAATGATCGCTTGAATCTACCGAATCTAGCACTGTAGATTTTACTATAGGTTATTTTGTACTTTTTAACAAACGCTTAATTTGTGCACGCTGTTTCGTGCATAGGCTATGCCGAGCTGCATTGCTATGAGTAGCCCGAGTGAACGCCTAAGCAGGCGTCTTGTTGCTGTATATAAACAGAACTAAGAAAAGTAAAAGTAAACAGGTTTCTGGCAAAGAGTAGTCACAAGGTGAATTCGAGTTGCAAGGAGTTATAACTAGTTACTTTTTTAAAGAACTGTAACTAGTTACAATATTTGGTTAAAAAATGTGACTATAGTTACTGATTTTCAGTTGAGGATGTCATTATTTCTTGATAAAAAATGGTTTTGATATAATAATAAAGATACATTATATATTATTTGACTATTTCGGCTTAGTGACAACTATATTTAGCTGTAAAAACATAATTATGGTATTGGCATCTAAAAACCAGAAATTTCTTTGTTGATTCTAGTAACATGGACAAATGTAACTTTGTAACTAGTTACAAAATATTTGGAGTTACTTTGTAACTAACTAGTTAGTTTCTTTTCATTGTAACTTTTATCGGTAACTAGTTACTTTTCTAATGATGGTAACTGTAACTGAAACTAGTTACAAAAATTATGTAACTTTTACAGCACTTGTTAAAACATTGTTTTTGCTGGGGGTGGGGGGGGGGGGGGGGCAGGGGCAGGGGGGCCTGGCGCCAACGTTTGACCCAGGGGCTATCCCAGCTCTCGACAGCCCTTCATTTACAGTCAAAATGGAAATACCTTCCCACTTCCGCTTCTGTAGTAGGTTGTGTATTACTGTAGCCACTACTGAAGCGTGAGGAAAGTCTAGTGATAAAAGTCGCCAATTCTTGTATTATGTACATTGTACTGTATTATGATTAAATGCCATTTAAAGCTAAATTATACTATTTATGTACAGTACAGTTTTCAACAACAAAAATTCTCAGGCTTTGGTAGCGGCTACAGAAATACAGTAATACGCAACGAACTACAGAAGAAGAAGTGGGAAGGTATTTCCATTTTAACTGTAAGTTGCATATCCCTCCTTGAAAATTAGTATTCCACATTTGGATTGTAGATATTCCAATAAGCAGTATCCAAACAAGGTTAACTTTTATTTAACACAACAATAGACTGGAAAGTTTGTACCGCGCAACAGAGATCTCCGTTGCGCAGTTTCAGCCTTCATGCTGACAATTGCACACATATAAGAAATATACAAACCTCCGTTGCGCATTTTTACAAACTTTCCAGTCTGGCAGTGACAGTTATTCATACTACACTAGTGTATGCCTAGCTAGCTGTACAATATCACATCGATAAGAGCGTTCGTGCTGATGTTGGTCGTAGTGCCGTCACATGTAACACACCACACTTTTAGACCAGCGTTGCTAGCCATTATTAAAGCCATATTGACAAGGGATGCTTGTGTAGCAGCAGACATTTTGTCAATCAAGAAGTACCCAATAGGCTGTTTCCAATGGCACCAAAGCCTAACTATTAGGTGGAAAACCAGTGCTTCTGTGGCAATGATTTATTTTGCTTCAAGTGGACCATGGTCTACAAAGCCACTCTACTTGTTGCTGGCCACATCCCATATGACTTGCTTCCGTATGGCCATTGCATCCAGTACCAAACAGCTATCTTTGTTTTCAGGTTTGGTTTTACATTCTTCTGCTAGAATGTGAAGGGATTCACTCAGAAATCCTGGTTCACAATTTATTGAACTTGCCCACTTGCGAATTAAAGATGGGTTAGGAAGCGGCATGATAGACCTCACATACTTGTAAGCTTTTGGAGAGTAAAAATGTAAGGTGAGTGCAAACTCTTTAACTTGATTGCTGTATCTCCTGTTTCGTGATGACTTTTTTGAATTATTTAGTGCATTAGTAGATAACGCTAGTTTCACACCATCAAAATTGTTGTGAAGCAACTTTGCTTCAGCTGTTTTAATTAACATTTTTCTCTTTAGTGTGGAAATTAAATGCTTCATGGTTTTGATTTGGTTATCTTTACTTCTCAGCTGCTGCTTCAGTGTTTTTATTTTCCGTTTCATCTTTTTATTTTCTTTTACCATTTTGTCGAGCATTGAGTTGTCACCACTGTGCTTAATTTCAACTTTTACAGGTGGAGAACTATCAAGGGGAAGATTGACATTGTTGTCGAGCTTCAATTTTTTGCTTGTTGGTGTGAGAAAATCATCTGGGAGAATGCGTTTAAGCCCCTGACCTCCAGCTGTCGGATTATGAGTTATTGCAACTGCTGGTGGATTTACTTGTTGAAAAGTGGTTTGTGGTTGGGGAGAACTATCTGGGGGGCTGTCTACTTTAGGCCCCTGGCATGTGACCACTGGATCTTGCTCAGGCATTGCTGGAACTGCAGGTGGATTTACTAGTAAAACTGATGGAACAGCACTGAATTTTAGCCGACAACTTCTGATCTTTAGAAGTGCATTTGTAAACATGTAATCATTATCTATAAAATGTTTGCTGCAAATGTAGCTGGAAGAGCTGGCTGTCCATTTTCCCCCTTGAGCATCACATTTTTTAATAGCATTTTCCCATTTCGCTAGTAACTGTGGACTCATTAATGGGAACCTAAATTTATTTTATAAAGAATGTCGTTTAACATGGATTCAGGAAAATATAAATCAGGGTGAAAATGCTTTATATATAAGGTACAGTTCCTGTAAGTATTAGCAAAGAAAACAAACAAATAAAGTTCTTCTTTTGTTCTACATATGTACATTTTTATTTGAATATTGTGTTCGTGAGACAATGGCTGAATAATTTTCAAATGGCAGAAAATGGTTTAATGTGGCTTGATAGGAAAACGTTATAAAAACTTATATATTTTTCCCTAAAACGTTTTGCAGTGTAGCCTCATTCTAGTTCCTTTCATGCATCTAGCTTTAGTGTCAGTGCTGATAATTGAAAAGTTTTACACTTGTAGCATTTGTGTGTCTGGACAAATCACATTTATTGTAATATGCAAATATAATGCAAATTAGAATTTCTGAACTCACTAGAACAAAGATTTCTCCCCTCCTGAGAATTTTGGACTATCCAATGCTTTTCAAAATTAAAGAGTAACACTAGCGCTGTGCAAGGAACTAGAACGAAGATCGAAACGAATCTAGCGCTATGAAACGTTTTATAGGGGAAAATCTGATTGCAGATAGCTTTTCCATATCGAGCCACCTTAAAAACTATTGGGGCCGGTAGTACTAAGGCCGTATATAAGCCCTCTCGATTACCCCCCCCCCCCCCTCTTCCACTGCCCCCCTCCACTGCGTTTTCCTGTATAAGCACCCCCTGGTGCGGTTATTTATAAATAGCGTCTTACAGTTCCTGTCATTATTCCTTTAGGTCGATCCTTTAGTATAGTCTTTAGAGTTCTCTTTGTCACCAACTCAGATGTATATTCGAAACATTTACGGTATTAAAGCTCTCAAAATTTTAACGTCTGACAATTTAAATATGTGACGTTTTAAAAAAATATTTATCGAATTATTTTGTCAGGCTTTGCTAATCGTGCATTTAAATGGTTTCCCAGTTTTGATTGGTTGTGCTGTGCACAAACAATAGGCGATTGTCTAGCCACAGTCCGTCAGTCCGCATTTTTGTCTGTTTGATTCACGAAAGGATCTTGGCAAACAACTCGCAGCTCAGTGACTGAAGCCTGAAACTGCATGAAGGTTATACTAGAAATACATAAACGGAACAACCCCTCGCCCGCTTTTACATGCTTTTTTGAAACACCCCTACCAACCCACCCACCCCCTGATTAAAATAAGCACTCCTGATTATATACAGCCAGTATAAAAACAAACAGATATAAAAACAAATGATAATCCTCAAGTTTATTATATAATTTATGGGTAAGATGACTAATAAAACTGATTTAATGAAGTTGAACATACCAATTTCATTATTAAATTCTGGTTGTAAGAAATATATTGTTTTTAGGAGGTTTCAAAAGGGATTATTTTTAGCAAGCCTTTAAATGGCTTCCCTATGCATACATGTTTTGCAAAGGCAGAATTAAAAAAATTACATTTATAATAGAGTCTGAGATAAAACAATTCAGTAGAATCGGATTCCTGAAAGAAGTATTAAACAGACCACGTTTCAGTCGAAAATTTGGAAATATAGCCAAGAAAATCGACAAAGCCCATGAGTATTTTTAATAATAAAAAGTGGATGCAAAGTCAATGAAAAACATCACGTCTACATAAGCCTAAAGTAGTGTTTTAAGTTAGCTTTAGTTAAGCTGACTTATGGTCTGAACGAGCAAAGGAAAAGCACGAAAAGGTGAAGCTGTATATTGTTTTAGGTTAAGCGAAAACTTCAAAACAACATAAGGACAAGGTCAAGGTATACTGAAACTGTATACCGTTCTTGGCGTTTACACAATATATAAATACTAAATAAATATAATTATTTAGAATACTAAATAAATGCAAATCCCCTACCGTTAACTTTAAAATGATTTTGAGACCACTGAGTGACGAGATTTTTTTACCATACGGCGTTTGGTTTCTTCAGGTTCTCTGGTTTCGCTTCAAGATATATTAAATCCGCTGTTTGTTTCTTAGACCATCTCAATTGACTATTTCACTATCCTTTTCTTCGTTGTCCTCTTTTAAGTTTTAAGTAGAGCTTGAATAATTTAACAGGTACCAGTGCCCTGCTATCCGAACTGCGCAAGTTGTGGATTTGATAACATATATATAGATATTTATTATATAGCATGCTATCGGATATGAGCTTTTGCGTAATCTGATTGGTTCCCTACTACCAGGCTATCAGCTCATATCCTGCTAGTAGAGGAAAAACAAGATGGCGGCATGTTTTTTTAAACTGCCGAAAAGAGTTGAAATTGACGGATTTTTATACAGAAAAACATCAACACCCTCAAACCAATTTATAAAAAAACATCATTGTGTAAAAATACATTAACAAATACACAATTTAGCATGTTAAATGGTAAAATTCACCTAAAAATTACGTCATTTTACTTAAAAAACCCGACTAAATTAACGGGTTGATATTAATTTGTAGCCAAACAAAGAAACTCACGGTTAAAATCAAGCTTACAACACACATTTCGTAGTAGATCACTAGTAAAGAGACTTTTTTTATTTAGATAAGCATTTGGAGTAGTAAAAGGCATGTTCTTTTTCAAAAACAACCAACTAAGTAATTTAGTTTCACTGCCGAAGGTGTTTCAGTTTCATTTTTACATGAAATCAAAACCTTTTTCACGACAGCAACGCTAATATAAACAACTGACCCACCTTTTGACTTCATAAAGGTACCTTTTAATCTTTTTTGTTGATCTGCTTAACACAATTTTTGCCTCTCGAGCAACATTTATACAACATTTCGAAGCTGTTTACCGAACAGCTCAGCGAGAAACTCTAATGTGAACGCATGGCATAAGTATTAGTAAGCGCCGAGTTGGCTATTAGTTCGTATACAACGAGAGCGAATGGTATAACCACAGTTAATAGAAGTGGCCAGTGGGATGGTTAGGCTAGCGTACCACGTGACAAAATATGTTATTGTCCAGTTTTTATTTTGATCATGTGACCAATAAGCGGTATCACTTATCAGACGCTCAAAGTTCAGGTTACATTTATGAGCGAACATACAGCTGTTTAATTAAGCGCATACTGTGTATTTCTTCCTCGGTTTACTTCGCTGATTCAAACTTTTATATTAAGAGGAGTTCTTGCGCATATGGGTGGCGGTAATTGAGCCTTTTTTGGCTGTCCGTCTAGCGGAAAGCACAAGCTTTTGCTGTTCAGAATCCCTTCAGTATTAAAGGCTGCTGATGGTGAACATACGAAAGAATTGAAGCGAAAAGCTCGCGAAGAATGGCTTCGCTTGATCCTCAGAACACGGGAAACGACGACAGATTTGAAACAGAGAATTGAGGCAAACAATATCTTCGTTTGCGAGCTGCATTTTAAACCAGAATGTATCGTAACTGGTAAGTATTTGTGGCCTATTTTGTCGCGATATATTTCTTTGTAGGGACAGCTGTTCATACAATGATACAGTCAAATATTTAGCATAAAGGACGCATTGTTCATGAATATCAGATCGTTTGCTTGTAAACTGAATCTAATTTGCATGTTTTAGGAATAAGAAAGACATTGGTTACGGGCAGCGTCCCGACAGAAAACCTGCCACAGAAAAGCCACGAAGCTGCAAGTAAACCTGAACGCCGATCGCTTGTGAGGAAAGTTGACACTGCTGTCGTTGAAACATCCTCTCAGCCTGAGCCACGATTTGCCGATATGGAGGATTTTACAAGGCAGCTCGAGCAGACATCAATTGGACCATGACAGATTGATAAATCGTACGAGGGTGAGATACGGATTGAGTTTTACGACAAGATTCATCATGTTCCTAAATACGGTGTTGTTGTGAATTCGAGTCTGGAATTCACCATATTTGTATTCCACTGGCCAGTTCCTGAGCACCATCACATTTATAAGGAACAAAAACGTTCAGTTAAGTATTTGGACGTACACAAGCTATTCCAAACGATAGAGAATTCCAGATTTTGTCAAGGACTGGTAGAGGATGAAGATATTATGTCTGTGGCTACTAATCCATCTGGAAGTCCTGATCCTAACCGGATCTATCGGTCAGTTGCATGTGACATCCTTGTTGATAGCAAAAATTCAAAGGAATCTTGTCAACCGTGTGCAACTGCCTCCAACACAGTAAAGAGAGCTGCAAGAAAGAAGAGCAAAGCCTCTGCAACCCCAGCAAAACCTAAAGCCTCTTTACAAGCTTGTGGTCCAGATAAGTTGCGGGCAACAGTCAAATCGACAAGATTGCAAGTAAAAGATCTTGAGGACCGCTTGCAGCAAATGCAGACAAATATCGAGCAGCAAGGGATTGCGATTAGCGGAAGCTTGGAGAAGGACATTCTCAAAATCATGGGAGGACAGAGCCTCGAAGCAACACCGCATATGAAGTTCTTTTGGCAGGAACAAATGAAATTGTTGCAATCAGCCAAAATGGGTAGAAGGTACCACCCACAAGTAATCCGATTTGCTCTTTCCATCCATGGCAAATCTCCATCCGCTTATAGAGAACTACGAGACAGTGGCGCCCTTATTCTCCCAAGTGAGAGAGTTCTTCGGGACTATAAGAATTATTTCAAGCCGAAAGCTGGGATCAACAAAGATAATGTCGAAAGCCTACGAGAAAAAACCTCATCTTTCACTCCTGTACAGCGTATAAGTATCTGGGGAACTGATTGGCTTCATCGATTTGGGCAATCCCATGACCAACTTTGCCAATCTCACTGACGAAGATCCGATTGCAACACATGCCTTGGCATTTCTTGTGAGGGGATTATGCACTGATTTGAAGCATATCATTGCATATTTCTTCACAGGAAATGTCACGTCATTCCAGATAATGCCTCTCTTCTGGAGAACTGTTGCTGTGCTGGAGGTGTCACTCCATCTTCGTGTATGTGCTGCTGTGAATGATGGTGCTTCCCCCAACCGAAAGTTTTTCCGACTTCATTCCAAGTTCTCCAAAGAAGTGAATTGTGATGTTGTGTATAAAACACCAAACATTTTTGCACCATCACGATTCATTTTCTTTTTTGCTGATTCTCCGCATCTCATGAAGACAGCCCGTAACTGCCTGTATAATTCTGGGTATGGAAGTCGCAGTCGTCTGATGTGGAATGATGGGCAATATCTGATGTTTCAACACATAGCAGACTTCTTTTACATCGACCAAGATTTTCCTCTGCACACCCTCCCTAAGCTGACCTTAGATCACATTGTGTTGACTTCCTTCAGCAAAATGAAAGTTAAACTAGCAGTCCAGGTCCTCAGCAAGTCAGTGGCCATTGCTTTGCGAGAAAGTGGTAAAGAGGATGTCACCGGTACCGCCCAGTTCTGTGAAATGATGAATGGGTTCTTTGACTGTACCAATGTGAGGTCACTGACCGAGCACATCAGGAAAAAGAATTCATTCATCATGCCATACGAGTCTCCTGAAGATGAGCGATTGACGTGGTTGAAAGATGTTTTCCTCAACTACCTGGAAAGCTGGAAACAGAGTACTCTGACACGCGAAGGAGAGTACACACCCGATGCCCGACAGAAAATGTTCATCTCGTCCCAAACGTTTGAAGGCCTCAAGATTGCTGTGAACTCTCATGTTGATGTAATTAAATTTCTGCTAACTGAGGGATTTAAGTACGTCCTCGCAGAGAGATTTATGCAAGATGTCCTTGAAGACTACTTTGGGCACCAAAGAGAGAAAGGAAGAAGGACAGATAATCCAACTGCTCAGCAGTTTGGATATAATGATCTGACAATAGCTTCCCAACGAGACATTGCCCCAGTAATTAGAGGTAATGTTGGCGGACGTTACGAGAAAGTGAAATGGCACCAGGTGAGCGAGGAACCAGTAAAGAAGCGTAAAAAGAAGTAACTTGGGCAGGAACTGTCAGAACAGTATATATAGCCAATTAAATTGTGAAATACTGTATGCATACCCTGATTGCCAGAGCTGGGTTCTTGGTTTGGTTTATGTTCTATTTTCTGCCCTATATATTATTATACCATTATAATAATAATCAGGGTATGCACAGATTATTTAACAAAAATTACTCAAATACTATTAAAGTAAACTAAAACTACTAAAACTTGCAATTGCAAACTAATTGCAATTTAAAGACACACTGAGTCACAGTCTGAGCCATGTTATTTGAGTGTGATATCACCTTGAATTTGTTCTGGATTTTTTTAAAGTTTGAGTAGAAGACATATCCCAATAAATAACATTGCTCAAATGTTGATTGTGTGCCTGTAACTCAGTTAACTGTGTTCAGATGAACTGTGTTCACAACACTAATTGGCACATATATATTATAATTATATAATAATCACAGTTAATAGAAACTGTATATTTTATTAATTACTATGTTTACATTATTATTTATAAAGGTAATAGTGGACTAACTAGTCTTTACTACAGTGCTGATGAAAGCATTACAGTGAGAGATGTTGTTTATATCATGCAACAATTTATATACTAATTATAGACAATTATACACTGTACTTGTTATTTAATTCAAGTAATGCTATTTAATGAACTTGCCCAAAATGTCTATTATTGACTTGCAATCATGTGAGTATCATTCATGTTGGTGCCATTTCAACAAAATAATCTAATCTTTTATTGAACGTGGCACGAACATGCATGGCTGCTGTTGCAAGTGAGCAATACGATGTACATAGTACTTCATTGCAAGTTCAACATGACCACATTTCATGTTGTTTTGAAATGGCACTCTAAACCAGGCATGTGGCATCTCATCACACATGAGGGATGGAACTTTAAAAAGCCTGTTTCTGGTACTATAGTCTATAGCACTGTAATTTGTAACATAGTTCATAACTTCATAGTTCATATCCATGTAAATAAAAGGTTCAATTATTGACAATTAATCACAGTTATTTAATTGTTTTTGCTTCGTTTTAAGTTCTTTCGTAATGATTTACTTTTCGTCTGTTTTTCCTTTATTTTGTATTTGCTAATATAATCCCTCGCATAGGAAAATGAGCGAACACGAATATACAATTTAACAATATTTTCCAAGCATAACTTCTGCGTATAACCTGATTCTTCTATGCCAGATTCCAGCACAATGTTATCCCACAGTGATTTGACGACTGGAGAGCTTAATGTCGACTCGCAGATGATCTCAGTAGGTATATTTTCGTAACACTAGTTCGCCTTCTCCAACATTTTTCCTGAAGCAAATCTCGGCTTCTTCTACGATGCCCATAAGATGATGGCTAGGAGAAACAAGACCTCCTCTGCTACGAGCAAGGATAAAATTATTGTCCGATTCAGTCGACTTTAAGGCCTGTAATAGAGCTTGCAATTCCTCGTCACATTCATTCTGATTCTTAGATCTAGTCTTCTGGCGTAGCTTTGAAACTATATACCCTGCGATGTAGGAAAGAGGGCCACGTTCAGATGGGTCAAGTTTTAAATCGCTAGATGTAGTCGTTCCCGTTGGCTTATCTCCCGCCTGTTCACGATGTTGGCAAACCTTGAAAAATCCAGCTAAACGATCTGGTATCTCTATCATAATTAAATTCGCAGCGCTTGAATCTGGGCAGTTTAAATATTGGCTCGAATTAGGGATCAATCCGTAGAAGGCTTCAAGAAATTTGTCTTGGTTTCTTTTGCGACAGAATTTGTTATACAATGGCAACACAGCGTCAAAAAAAGCTTTGTTGCAAGAGCCATTTTTAACGGCAGTATTTATATCAGGACCATACAAATCTTCAGCGATCAAACGTATTTTGATTGCCTCGACGATGCCAGCTAGATTTTCTAATGAAAGAGCGACTTTGTCCGATTCGCTTGGCAAATTGGCGTTTGCTTCGCGGTGTTTGGAATTTGTGTGCTTGGTTAAGCCACCTTTTGACTTACAAACTTTGGTGCAATACAAGCAAGGAAACGACTTCTTGCCTTCAATTTCTGTCACGGCTTCGAGAAACTCAGCGTCGAGTTCGTCAGTTTCTGTGTCTAAGATCGCGAGCGATACATTTAGATTGAAGTCCTCGTCTGACTCCTCGCCTATATTTTCGAAATCTTCTTCGGTGATATCCTCAGGAAAGTCCTGAACGTCGCCAATGTCAACTTCTTGATCAGTCTCCTCCATAACCTTTGTTTTTCTCCCCTTCACTGTGTCTAGTAATAAATATTTTCGAACAACAAGTGTGATTGTATCAATTGTCACTATATCGCCATATTACGGAAGCCCAGACGCGACAACATGAAATTAGATTTTACATTTCTTGATTTTACATTTTCTGATTTTACATTTCTTGATTTTGTATTTTCTGATTTTACATTTCTTGATTTTGTATTTTCTGATTTTACATTTCTTGATTTTACATTTTCTGATTTTACATTTCTTGATTTTACATTTTTGTCAATATCGATATCGCGCCGTGGATTCTCTCGAATTCTTTCACCTTCGTGATTTATAAAGACCGGGCCATCTGAGGATGCACTCTTAGCTCTGATTTTATCAAGGCCAAGGGAGTAATGCTATTTTTACTGATATGTGGCGATACATATCCCGGTCTAGTTTATATAATATATTAAAACAACGAACAAACGACAACATGATCCGACTTGGGAGGACGGCTCTTAATTAAAACTTCAGCATTGATTTGTTATTGTTGTTGCAACAATTAAACATAATTCAAACTGCCTGTTACAGCAGTTTACGTGATTCGTGATCGCTGTATTGCAAGCCGGAATCAGTTGTTGCTTGTCCTTACCTTTTGTAGTTTTGTTTCACAGTTATATAAGGCAATTTATAAACATAATTGGTCCAATTTATACTACAGACACAAATTAAACGTCTAGCTGTTCAATGCGATTAACCGTGTATAAATGTAGGACACAAAGTTTTGATCACGGACAATCACATGGGTAATCCAAATATTGTGAACAGCTATATAACGGAGGCCAGGTTTATGCGTCTCATAATTTGATATATTTGATACTAGACGTTCTAAATGTTTATATTTACAGTGCGACTGAACGATGCGCTTAACAGACGCCGCTAAAGTTTTATCAGCACTTCACTTGCGATAGTAACTTCTAGTATTTTAGATAGCTTTATAGACGGCAAGAATCATCCAAATCATGTGCAAGACCGTTCAAACCGAAAACAAAGGTTGCAACCGGAATTTATTTACATTTTCCAGTGGTCGCGAACCATGTAAAATATATGGCTATATAATAAAAGTTGAAAATGTAAAAGTTGAAAATGTAAAAGTTGAAAATGTAAAAGTTGAAAATGTAAAAGTTGAAAATGTAAAAGTTGAAAATGTAAAAGTTGAAAATGTAAAAGTTGAAAATGTAAAAGTTGAAAAGTTGTAAAAGTTGAAAATGTAAAAGTTGAAAATGTAAAAGTTGAAAATGTAAAAGTTGAAAATGTAAAAGTTGAAAATGTAAAAGTTGAAAATGTAAAAGTTGAAAATGTAAAAGTTGAAAATGTGTAAAAGTTGAAAATGTAAAAGTTGAAAATGTAAAAGTTGAAAATGTAAAAGTTGAAAATGTAAAAGTTGAAAATGTAAAAAGTTGAAAATGTAAAAGTTGAAAATGTAAAAGTTGAAAATGTAAAAGTTGAAAATGTAAAAGTTGAAAATGTAAAAGTTGAAAATGTAAAAGTTGAAAATGTAAAAGTTGAAAATGTAAAAGTGTTGAAAATGTAAAAGTTGAAAATGTAAAAGTTGAAAATGTAAAAAGTTGAAAATGTAAAAGTTGAAAATGTAAAAGTTGAAAATGTAAAGTTGAAAATGTAAAAGTTGAAAATGTAAAAGTTGAAAATGTAAAAGTTGAAAATGTAAAAGTTGAAAATGTAAAAGTTGAAAATGTAAAAGTTGAAAATGTAAAAGTTGAAAATGTAAAAGTTGAAAATGTAAAAGTTGAAAATGTAAAAGTTGAAAATGTAAAAGTTGAAAATGTAAAAGTTGAAAATGTAAAAGTTGAAAATGTAAAAGTTGAAAATGTAAAAGTTGAAAATGTAAAAGTTGAAAATGTAAAAGTTGAAAATGTAAAAAGTTGAAAATGTAAAAGTTGAAAATGTAAAAGTTGAAAATGTAAAAGTTGAAAATGTAAAAGTTGAAAATGTAAAAGTTGAAAATGTAAAAGTTGAAAATGTAAAAGTTGAAAATGTAAAAGTTGAAAATGTAAAAGTTGAAAATGTAAAAGTTGAAAATGTAAAAGTTGAAAATGTAAAAGTTGAAAATGTAAAAGTTGAAAATGTAAAAGTTGAAAATGTAAAAGTTGAAAATACAAAAGTTGAAAATGTAAAAGTTGAAAATACAAAAGTTGAAAATGTAAAAGTTGAAAATGTAAAAGTTGAAAATGTAAAAGTTGAAAATGTAAAAGTTGAAAATGTAAAAGTTGAAAATGTAAAAGTTGAAAATGTAAAAGTTGAAAATGTAAAAGTTGAAAATACAAAAGTTGAAAATGTAAAAGTTGAAAATGTAAAAGTTGAAAATGTAAAAGTTGAAAATGTAAAAGTTGAAAATGTAAAAGTTGAAAATACAAAAGTTGAAAATGTAAAAGTTGAAAATGTAAAAGTTGAAAATGTAAAAGTTGAAAATGTAAAAGTTGAAAATGTAAAAGTTGAAAATGTAAAAGTTGAAAATGTAAAAGTTGAAAATGTAAAAGTTGAAAATGTAAAAGTTGAAAATGTAAAAGTTGAAAATGTAAAAGTTGAAAATGTAAAAGTTGAAAATGTAAAAGTTGAAAATGTAAAAGTTGAAAATGTAAAAGTTGAAAATGTAAAAGTTGAAAATGTAAAAGTTGAAAATGTAAAAGTTGAAAATGTAAAAGTTGAAAATGTAAAAGTTGAAAATGTAAAAGTTGAAAATGTAAAAGTTGAAAATGTAAAAGTTGAAAATGTAAAAGTTGAAAATGTAAAAGTTGAAAATACAAAGTTGAAAATGTAAAAGTTGAAAATGTAAAAGTTGAAAATGTAAAAGTTGAAAATGTAAAAGTTGAAAATGTAAAAGTTGAAAATGTAAAAGTTGAAAATGTAAAAGTTGAAAATGTAAAAGTTGAAAATGTAAAAGTTGAAAATGTAAAAGTTGAAAATGTAAAAGTTGAAAATGTAAAAGTTGAAAATGTAAAAGTTGAAAATGTAAAAGTTGAAAATGTAAAAGTTGAAAATGTAAAAGTTGAAAATGTAAAAGTTGAAAATGTAAAAGTTGAAAATGTAAAAGTTGAAAATGTAAAAGTTGAAAATGTAAAAGTTGAGAGCCGGAAGACCCCCTGCAGCGCATGACACTCTGCACGCGGTTCCAATGAAAGCCGATCATGGATCTTGCTGGGAATTTTAGAGGAGTTTGCCGTCGCCACGGAAAAAAATGCGCAGGTTATCGGATGAGCAATCCATCGTCTCACACCTGTGTGTGTGGGTGTCCAGCGTATGAGGCGCCATAGTGGACAAAAGTCTGAAATACTATATAAGGTCTAATTTTTTATAAGGTCTATTTATTTTTATACAAGGTCTAATTTATAAGGTCTAATGTTTGTATATAAGGTCTAATGTTTGTATATAAGGTCTAATTTTTTATACCATCTAAATTTGTAAGGTCTAATTGTCTAAAATTTATAAAGTCTAAATCTGTCTAATTTATAAGGTCTAAATCTGTCTAATTTATAACGTCTACCCTGGGTACGAGAAAATTATTGCGCGGTTAGACAATAATTATACTTTCATCAAGTATATAATGACCTTTTATCGGGGGCTCAATAAATTTCCCGCGGTTCATTTCTTCGAAGATTCGAAGTTCATTGTTCAATGTTCAATCATGGGTGAAATGAACGACTACAGATTTAGAGAGGTTGTGGATAATATAATCACTCATCCATCGTTTCGTCAAACTCTCAGCAACATTTTAAATCAGTCGACCACAACAACAGCCGCCAGTGATACTTCGCTTGTTCATCAATCCAGTTCAAGTAATACAAACACAAATAGAAATCTCAACTCCTCAACAAATTCCCTCGCAAATTCCAACGCTTCTGCCAGCAGCACTGTATAACGATACACTACTCCAAGTGAAGAATTTTCCGCGTTGTTTAGACAAGGATCCTCGCGTGGCAGAGCACCTACTTTTCAACGTGGTATTAGCCATCGCCAAGGTGCAAGAGCTCGTAGACGGGTAGCAAGCGCGCCATACGCAAGAGCACCTAACAACAGTGATCGACCTCGACGGAGAGAAGAAATATTTAGATCAAAAGAGGTTATATTGTTGCCTGATTAAAAGGCGGATAGGGTTGTAAGTGCCCCAGAGAAAGCTAATCTTATGGAGCGCGGATTTGTGTTGAGCGAAACAAGAATTGATAAAAATTGGTCAGATAAGGAGGTTTTTCAACATCTCAACCAATGCTTTGAAGAAAAGCTTAGAAGCGAACACTTTTCGTCTGTGGAGGTTGGAGCAACTACAATTTCAACACGGTAGGCTCCCTGTTTTGTTTACAGAATACGGACATTGTTCAAAAGGCTGAACTACTACCATAAAAACAAAATCCATCCCTATAGCAATAAAACATTTATAAAGCTAACTTTTTTTAGGTTTGAAATACTTCTTGGTGTTGGATAACGTCTAAGGAAACCATGTTTAACAAAAGACCAAGTATTTGATGGCGCTTTGCTCAGCCGCCTTTTTGCTCAAAAAATTATATGGCTCAGACCATTTTAGTGATCTTCCATGCTCTTCCCGTCAAACGACATTGGACGAACTTTTTGAGGTGAAAATGACATTACATTATATTAAAAACGCCCCATGTTTTCAATAAGCCACTTTGCTAATACAAAGTATTCCTAGTTTCAGTCCCCCCTGGCTGCAAAATCTCATTACTCAGTTAGCCAAGTAATGGGGTGATTGCACCAGGGGAGAAATTTGTTTTAGCAAAATGTCCTATTGCTTGGTAAATCAAATATATCTCCTTGATTGAAACAAAATTAATTTTCATCATAAGTAAATATTCAAATATACCACTGTTTAGTTAAGCCTTGATTTTTAAATTATAGGATGATACTCAAACAATTAATGAGAACAACACTGATGAAGATCAGGAAAGATATTCTGAGGCAATAAGTAAACTGGCTGAATTTTATCCTGATAAACAACATTCAGAACTTCTTTCGGCACTTACCATCTCAAAAGGGTGTGCAGAGGAAGCTGCACAACTATTGTTAGATGTTGACGAGCCTGAATTTAAACACAGTCAATCATCCTTTCCATCTTCTTCAATAGATATTGACCAGTTTGGTGATAGAAGTGGTCCATCAACTTCTTCATATTCATCAACAGATATTGAAGAGCCCAGTATTTGTACCTTTCCACCTGCTTTTCCATCTTCTTCATCAGATCCAGATCAGGACCTCATCCTTATTTCAACTCAAAATGAATCACCACATAATATCCTGCAGAATATTTCTAATATTGCTATTGATTCTAATAATGATTTATGGTTAGATGTAAAGAGGGAAGATCTGTGGTGCATCTGTTTAGCATTCTATAAGTTGGCTCTAAAGCATCCTGATAGGCTGAAGAAAAATCTTTGTGTGAAGTTCATAGGATCTGGAGAGTTAGGTATTGATGCAGGTGCTCTACGCAACGAGTTTTTTTCTTTGTGTTTTGAGGAGGTTGTGAAAAGATTGTTTGAAGGAGACACAGCTTTGATTCCACGAAGGGGTATAGGGTGTAAATCCATTCAATTTGAGGTTGTTGGAGAATTAATTTCTCACTCTGTCTTGCAAGGTGGCCCAGGTTTTCCATTGCTTGCAAAATGGGTGGTAAACTACATTCTTGGTGAGGAACCTTCCACTTTGCCAATTTCCAAAGAATTTATTACTCTAAGTGAAATGACATCCACTCTATTAGAGTTGATTGGAGAGTTGGATGAGGCTAAGATGCAAGAGAAGTTACATTATATCTTGGAAACTTGTCCAAAATCAGCTTCATTCTGGGAAGTTATTAATTCATCTGAGTGGTCATGTACTGAGGTGATTAATCTTGGAAATAAGGGGTGTTTGGTTCATGAGTTAATTTACAATGAGCTGGTAAGGCGTAGAAAGGATCAACTTGATTCATTATGCAAGGGTCTAGAGTCATTAGGATTTCTTCGCATGTTGAAAATGCATCACAACGTTGCTGTTCATGTTCTCTCCTATCATGTGCTTGAGCTTACAGCAGAAATATTCACATCATTTCTCGAAAGCCATCCAAATTCAAATGCTGAAAAGCAGGCATACCAGTGGCTTCTTGATTACATTGCATCCTCAGATTGTGTGAATTCAGATGATTTTTCCCAGGGTAAACTGAATACATTATTGAAATTCTCAACTGGTTTGTGGAACATTCCACCATTACAAGAAAAGATTAATATACAGGTGAAGTTTCTTGATGATGATGATGATGATGAAAAGTTGCCTAAAGCTGGTGCATGCAGCAATATCCTTTGCATACCCACAGTCCACTCATCAAAACAAGCCTTTGGCAGGAATATGGATGTTGCATTGAAGTATGGACATTCTGGTTTTACAGAACATTAAAAGATACAATAGTGAAGAACCATGACTCCTGTTTCAAATTTTAAAACACATCGTTGACATGCAATGATTTTTTTCTGTTCATGTTCTGTTTTGAATAACACACAATTGTTAAAAGAAAAACATTTACATGATATGTTTTATATATAATTAGTAAATTACATATGTACTAAAATATCAATTTTAACAAGTTCCAATACTGTCAAAGTTCATATTGAGCAGAAGTGGACACTAGGGGGACAGTATTGAATTCAGTATGAAATTCACGTGCTAAAAAACTGAAAAGGAAATCATAGTATTGCAAGAAATATTTCTTGTATAGAATTCTTATAAAATTCTGCCCCTCTAATGGTTTGCATCTTGTCAGCAACTGATATTGAGGTATAAAAATAAGTTAGAATAATAAAGGTTTTTGAAAATCTGTAGTGTTATTGTGTTTGAAGTGCCTTTCAATGCTGAAAAATGTTTATAAACCTGCTTTGATTGTTTTACTTTTTGTCTGACTGACACATATCCTTCTCAGCCACAATGTTATCAGTAAGTTAATTAATAGGCCTTCATGAGTCACACTGCTGTTTGATCACGTACATACTAAGCTCAATTGGCCTGTGTTCCAGTCAACTACACTACTAAATTGTAGTGGACTGGTACATGGGCTAAAGCTGAATTTGAATAGCATGAGGTAATTTAGGTATGTAATAAAGTGTGAAACTCATATATGGACATTATGAATAAGGAATTGTGAGTTACTCCTGCAACAGGTTAATTAATACACCTACAGTTTGTTGATATACATCTATGCCTTCATTGTTGTCTTCCATTAAAGGGTTTACCTGCTGCTGTAAGAATACTTGCTGATTTTCATTTAACTGAAGAAGGGATGAAGGAATAACTACATTGTTGTCTGTTTCAACTTCTGGAAATGGGGCCTCTTCATCGATTCCATAATCGTTCCAAGTATTAACAAGCGCATCTTCAACTGATTGGGGATCAACATGTAATAAATGATACATTCCTGAATACCATAACTGAAATGGTGATCGATTATTAGCACTAGAGAGAGGATGGTGAGCCCAGTCCCTCTCCATCTCTTGCAGTGCTCTGTTTATCCGAGGCAGATAAACATAGTGAAGGCTAAATAGATGGAGTTCATTAACTGGATCCAACATCTGGTATTCTTCCAAAAAATAGAAAATATTTTGGAAGTGTAGCACAACAACCCTTTTCACCTCACCCCATAAACGTTCAATACGCTGATTATGGACTGATCTGCCAGTAAGCATGCTTCCTCTATTAATGCCCTTTACATGAAGCATGTATCGAGCAACCTCAACATTTTCAGTCCCAAAATCAGACCGCACTCTTGAAGGTTGACCATGAGCAGCAATAGCTGCTTCAAAAAGTTCAAGAACTGTCTGGGATTTGTTGTTGGTGCTACATCGCAGATAAACAATCAATCGGCTGTACCCGTCAATCCCTCCATGAATGACAAATCGCCATCTGATAAGCTTATGATTGCCATCGATGTGCCTAAATTATGAAATGTAATTAAATTATTGAAAGTTATAACATCCTGTACTAGTTATATAAAAAAATATTGAAATGAGGCCAGAAGGAACTTCACTAGAAATACAGCATTAATGAAGTGGAATGGGTACAGTGCATGTGCATAACTTTGGCAATTTTGAGTCTCAACATACCACAATGAGTTTGGTCCATGGACGTTGTAACGCCTTCTCACAATACTTATCGTTCTTCGTAATGCTCGACTTACAGGGTCAACAATGTTTATTGCATCCCTCAAACGTCTGCGTTGTACATGTATTCCCCGCGATCTACATCCCCCTGAAATGTAACTCTCTCCAGCGTTTGGAAGAATACTTAAAATTTGTCTGATGACAGTACATAAATCATCTTCAGATATATCTGAATAAGTACAACGAGGACCAGATCTGCTGGACGTTGACAAACCTAATTCTATCCTTCTTCGTTGAATTGTTCTTTCACTTACGCCCAAAGATGATGCGACCTCTTTCCACGACTTGTAAACATCAAAAGAATGCTGTAGTTGTTCTTTCGTAATTTGTAATTTTGGTCTACCTAATGTACCTTCTTCAGAAGGAAGATAATTGGGGTATCGGAATGCAACTCTTTCGTTACTGTCAGCGTGTGTAGAAATGACACCCTCGAATCTTAGGTAAAGGGCATGTATTTCAGCAACAAGGTTGTTAAAATAAGCGATTAATTCACCATCGCTTTGACTTTCTTCGAAACGCTGACACAAGACGTTGAGTACATTTAGAAAGTCGCCAATCCGTCGATGCCAAAACTCCAAAGCATTCAAATTTCCGCTGAACAGCTGTCGCTTCGCTTGTTCTAATTTATTCGGCAAATCAGAAATGAACTGCTCAATATCTGCTTCGAAATTCATTTCATTTTATACATATCCTTTTCAGAATCCTTGCTATATTGATTTTTCTATTATGATTTTCTTTACAAAGGCTCAGAAAGTCTACACAATTTATTGAGCCCCGATAAAAGGTCATTATATACTTGATGAAAGTATAATTATTGTCTAACCGCGCAATAATTTTCTCGTACCCAGGGTAGACCTTATAAATTAGACAGATTTAGACCTTATAAATTAGACAGATTTAGACCTTATAAATTTTAGACAATTAGACCTTACAAATTTAAACGGTATAAAAAATTAGACCTTATATACAAACATTAGACCTTATATACAAACATTAGACCTTATAAATTAGACCTTGTATAAAAATAAATAGACCTTGTAAAAAATTAGACCTTATATAGTATTTCAGACTTTTGTCCACTATGGCGCCTCATACCAGCGTTCGAGCACGTAAGTTGTGGTCGGTTACTGTGTGAGATATCCGTATTTTTAAATAGGGTGTGCGATTGATGTAAAGCTATATACATGCCTTTACAGTCAAATATCAAATGTTGTCTAGCGTGCGACGGCGTTATTCTTCCGAAACATCAATGTTGATACGTCTAGTTAGTCAGTGAAGATTATTTGGTTAATTTTCGTAAGCTTTTGGTTGATTTCCAGCGAGCTAGCTTTTTAATAATACCGTGCCAAGAGTCTACCGTACGCCTTCCTGCGAGCCGCAGGGTTAAGAGCGTACCTATAAATTCAAAGAGCGAACCAAACAGATTTATGCAGCGTGCTGTGACTGAAGCAATTGTAATAAGAATAAGTTCGGTGTGCTGTTATCACGCTTTATAAACCAGGCGAGATTCTGTAGTGTTTGTCTAACAACATTGTTATGTTGTGGGAGAAACCGCGTGATAGTATACTCCGATTTTTATAGTAGAATTCCTAGAACTGTATATTCGCAATAAATTCGTACATGGCTATAATATTTGCATTCTTCGTCGATAAAAGGGACATTAAGTTACTTGGTTGTTGACTGTACTTTCGTGCTAAAATCGTTCTATCATCTCAGCGACTGGTGTTACTATAATAATTGTTCCTCAATAAAGCAATATATACAGGAATCTGTGAGCCCTATCGCTTCCAAGTTTCTCTGGAAAAAGCGGATAACATGGATAGACAAGTGTACCATTTGCGAGCAAACGTCAGGTGTGAACGTTTTTTCAATTTTTCGCGTTTGTTAACTTTGTTTACGTTTCAAATTTGGCTAATCCATGTTTACATCACACGCGAAACGCTATAAAAGTCACGCCTACACGCGCGGTTTTCCGGGTTTTCCCCAAGCATGCAATCAAGCGTATGAAATATCCATGTAGCGGCCCTCGTTGTGGGGTCTTTGAGTCGCCCTGGGAGAGTTCAAACATTGAACTTTCATGCGACGAAATTAATGGATAATGAGGGTTTTTACAGAGAAATCAGGTTTCTGCTCCTAAATTGTAGGAAGAAAGTTTCGTGGTGAACTTCTCTAGGTTACAACGACCGGAAAAGCAAAAATCGTCCATGAGGAGATATGACCGTTAACCCTATTTAGACCAGGGTCTTTTGAGGTCCTCTCCTAATGGGAACACTAATAACTTTAGAACCAATAAAGCAATCAACACTATATTTGGCAACTTTTCCCAAAATTTATCTGGGAATGATATTTTTAATGATAATAACTCGCCTAAGACTATTTTCTCTTCATATACAACGAAAACAAGAATGGTGGATCCGAGATGGCGGATCCATGACGTCATAATGACGTCATCACTGTTGCTAATGACTACAGAAATGTTAGTAGACATTGATGTTTTACTAAATAATAAACTTCTCTTACAATTTAAGCTTATATTTCAACGCATGGAGCCTACAGAATTTGCCTCAATAAAATCAATTAAATGACATCATTTTGATGTCATAATACCATGGAAAGTCAATATCAAAACCCACTAGAATTTACACATATATAATTCTGTGAAACTTCAGTGGCCAATGGGTTAAATAGTTTTCGAGTTAAAGGGGGAGGGCCTCAAAAGCCTCCCCCTGGTCCCAGAAGAAGAAAAAAGCCTTGTCTGAATAGGGTTACGTTTTACGAACATCGACGAACGCCTGTTACATATGTATTAAACCAAGCTCGCACGCCTATACCATATGTACAACTGTACTTACAACATCCATTAATATAGTACTATGATGTATTCTATAATGTTTGCAATATAATTATAGGCACTGTTACCGAACTGTAGTTCCAGTGGATGTCAGTGTATTGGGTATAGTATGGTGTCCGAACTTGCAGAATGCTTCCAGTGCGGACATAGTAAGGACCGACATAGGTTACCACCAACATCGTTAGAAGCTGACTCTAGAGAAACGACCAAGGATGTGTGTGTTGCAGGTAAGCATATCGCGAAATAAGTATGATTTAGTTTCTATAAGTTACGTCTTCACCATTTTAATTACAGTGACCCAGATTTAAATATCGAATCTAATAATTTTATTTATAGGGTATGGATGGAGTGACGTCAAACGCGATGTTGTAAACAAGCGAAATCAGCATGACGAGGAGACGGGTGGAAGCACGCAAAACATTGTTAGTTGAATAAGGCTATTCTTTTTGTTTTTGTATAAGTCGGGCAACACCTTAGCATCTAATGACGACGCCTTTTACGCCTTTTACTTAATCCTGTTATTGTAAAGGACTATATAATGATATATATCCACTGTTTCACCAATCAAAATGACGTCAAATTTGAGTTAAATTGGCCCGAATAGCACCAAGCAGAGAATACAATTGTGTTATAAACCCCATCATTTAAACTGATTCTAGATCCGACACTGATCTCTAGAGTTTGTTTTATTTGCCGTTTATTCGTTTTTAACTGCATATCCATTAATGTGCTGATGCATGATTTTCTTGTCAGGGGCGTAAAAAATCTCGAAGAGGTGCAGCGACAACAAAAGTCATTGATGTTGTAAAAATGGACAGAAAATATTTCAAGTGCAGTGGACGCATAACATATAGAGCGACAGGTGCTTACAAAAAGGTAGATATATGATCATAACGGTATTATCTTTAAATATATCAATATATATATATATATATATATATATAGTTCAATCTACAGACACGGTGTTTCGCAGTACAACAGCTCATCAGTGTAGCTTGGAACAATCTGAATGAATTTCATCAATTACTTATACACATGCGATCGTCGGTGACAACCGCATGTGGGACAGCATCGGTGAAATACATTCAGATAGCGTGAAGTGCGCATGGGCCCAGAGTGCTCAAACTTCCACAAGGGTAGTGACATGCATGATTTGGAAACGAGCGCGGTAATTGGATGAAAGCCGAGTTTCGCTAATGTTTCCGTAATTCAGTTGCAACAAGGATTATGTTTTCTGTTTATTAGGCATGGGAAATGTTGAACCAGTGCACATGAACGACATAGAGGCATGAGTTAAACGCCGAACTGTTCATCTATTACATGTTTAAATTGTTTGCATTGAGTTTGACGCATGAAACTAGTTCTAGGTTTAGCTCAGGATCACACGTTACATTACAGTACAAAAATATACCGCATTAATTAACAACGAACTGACTATACATATTGTTATAAAATGGGTTATCTCTGTATAAATTATTTAAAGAAGGTACATTGATGCAACACGCTGGCGAGGTAGCTATATAAAGATCTTTATTCGGGGTAGGAATGATATACAGGACTATTCAAAAACTCATTAATAATTCACGAGGAAAACACAAAGGAAATCAGTACCATGTCCGTGGTTTTATACCAATACTAATGAACATACAATTTTATATAAAGAATACTAGTGAACATACAATAAAAACTCGAACATATATATGAACATAATTTGTTATATATCAAGTGTCAAAGTCCATTTTTCTAGCTCTCTGATTGGGCGAGCGGTCCTCGCGTGGCATTCCGAAAATCGTGATGTTTCCCCGCGTAACCCATGGCAGCGGGTATCATTACATTTATTTTTCCCTAGGGAAAAATATCAAAACCGGAAGTAGATGGTCTGGTTCAGTTTGTCTTTGTTTTCTTCAGTTTTCTTTCATTAAAAACAATGTCTGAAAATTTTACTCAACATTTTTGTTGTCATTTGACACTTGATATATAACAAAACACTTATTTACTGGTACCTCGGGAAAACAGTGTGTTTTGTGGCCCCTCGACTGCTCGTCGTTGCCCTCGGCTTCGCCTCGGGAAACAACGGCAGTCTCGGGTCCACAAAACACACTGTTTCCCTCGGCGCCAGTAAATAAGTGTTTAATAAAACACTCGCATCACGTGTTTTATCAGATCTAAAACACTCGGGCTGCGCCCTCGTGGTTTTAAATCTGATAAAACACTTCTGCTCGTGTTTTAAATATTACTTGAACGATCGCTAAAGGTTAATCAGTCTAACAGTAAAAGTTCAGGGAACTCTTCTGGCTCTTGCATGGTTCTCTTCGTGGATTAATATTGCTTGGCTTACTTACCATTCTTATCCATCAACCACTGTGCTATAAACTAGGTTGTATTCAAGTTATATTAGAGTAGTAACTACGTAATAATACTAACAATATTAATGATGTAAATATATGTAAAGCTCAGCCTAAAAACACTATTGCTAAACATGTTAACATGCCCATTCAAATTGGTTAGTAAAGCTAAAAAATAATATTAAACTGATAAGAAACTGACAGGGGTTACAAAACGTTATCAAAAGTGTTGAAAATAAGATAAACTACATAAGACTTTGGCGCCGTTCACATCCTAATTATAACTCAAGTGGCTTGTTACAAACCATAATAAAATGAAATGAAAATGAAAATTTATTTACACTTATTTTTACATGATATTTATATACAGTTAATTTGTTGGGGTTTTTTTATGTATACATGCATGTATCTTTTTTTGTAGTAAAAACTTAAAGTGTCTAGTGGCTAAGTTAACCGTTAGGTTTTCTAGTTGAACCCTATTTTTCCTATTGTGCCCCTGTTTGGGATGGCATGGGTAAAAAACTAAGTGAGAAATTACAAAAATTACAGAATAGGGCAGCCCGTGTTATAACCCGTTCATCTTATGATATTTCCTCATGTTATCTTCTTGACGAACTCAAATGGGAAGCATTATCTACAAAGCGTTTAAAGCAAAAAGCAACCCTCATGTTTAATACTATCAACAAACGTACTCCATTCTATCTACAAGAGATGTTTTCTCCCAGCGAGAGTGTTTATAATCTGAGAGATTCTCATGGTAAACTCTATGTCCCAAAACCTCACACCGATTATTTTAAACACTCCTTTAGTTACAGTGGAGCCTCTTTATGGAACAGTTTTCCAGAATCTCTCAGATCTGTAACCTCTCTCACTGCTTTTAAGACAGGTTTAGAATACTTCATAACAAACAATCGATCTGACTCCCACACGGCAATCAGGTAGAACAGTATTTTAATTTCTTTGTGCTTCTGTTTTTAAAAATATTTTAATAATTTTGTAATTACTGATGATTTCCCGTGTTTAAATAAAGTCGATGTATGTAGTTAGCCACTAGAATAGGCCAATAGTCCACAAATAAAGTATGTTGCGTAAAGTTTGATTTGGTTGCATTATATAGGTAGTAGTCAACAGTGATATGACGTTAACGAATCTTCAAGAAGGATGTGTTAAAGCCTTCTTAGGAAATGTGGAAGATATGGAAAAGGTGATGGAGTTGTACGTCATCGCTGTTATTGATGAAAATCACAAATCACGTGTGACGAGGAGATCAACCAAAAACGTCGGACTTTCGGGTTCTACTGGAAGAAAAAGGTATGCATTGTTGTTTTCGAAGTTTATTTGCATGCATTGTGTGAGTGTTTTAGTTCGTGTAGGTTTATAATGAAGTCAGATGATATAGTTTAATAGCTTAATCATCAAATATACAAATACAAGCATAATCTGATGGAAGGTGGTCCAACAGGGCAAAGCCCCAATTGAAATGGACTACCAAGGAGAATACAACTACAGTATATATAATATTAGGATAAAACATGCAAACTATGACCATGTGCACACGGCAACGCCCCCGAGCGCCCCCGCACTGCTTACCGTTCTCAAGGGAATCGAAAACAATCATCTAATTACTTGAAACAGTACGAAAACGCCCGGTAACGTTACCGTGTGCACACAGTGTATATCTATGTACAAGTCGGTAATTCATAACTATTAAACTTTCTTAAAAAATTAGCTCTAATTGCCCTTTTAAAAGTTAGATTAGTGTCTATCATTTTGATTTCCCTAGGAAGGGAATTCCATGCCCTTACAACCCTAAGGAAAGTATGAGTGATAAAAAAAATTCGTCCTACATTTGAATTCAATGAAGTTATTTGGGTCATGCGACCTAATTGAGTATCTGGGCTCAGGTCTTCTTTGAACAAAATTATCTAAATTTAAGTTATATTGTCCAAGTAAACATTTATGAAAAAAAACTAAATCGCAGATATTTCTGCGGTACTCGAGCGGAAATAAATTGAGTTTGGATAACCTCTGTTTATAAGTCATGTCTTTAGGATAATTTAAGATAAAATTAGTTGCCCGACGTTGTACGTTTTCAAGAAGAAGTTTTTGATTGATTATTTGGATTGGTGACCATAACTGCGAACAATGTTATCCTTGTGTCGATATCTTTTAAGTCTTTACATCAAGACACCTTCATATTTTTAGTAATATTTAAAACACGAGCTGCAGTAGTGTTTTATCAGATATAAAACACGAGACGATAACCGAGTGTTTTAGATCTGGTAAACCACGTAGTCCGATTGTTCTGAATAGCTTCAAAATCGCCGACCCGTTTCATTAGTTTATTGGCGTAGTAATTTTGAAAATCAAGCCGCGAGATAATAAAATTTAAAGTTTAATATGTAAATCATTTTTTACCATGTACTGATTTCTTTTCTCATCAATGAGTTTTTGAATGGGTATATATTGTCAAACTCATTAATAATTCACGAAGAAAATTCAAAAGAAATAAATGTTCAACCAGTATTTAGAAATCGGAGGAAGATTAGATCCGAATTTCCCAACTTTAATACCGATTTTCCCTCTAAATAAGGATTGTTTGAGAAGCAACTTCAAACACTCGTAAGTGTTCATCATCTTATTTCTAAATACAAACAAGCGGGTTAAAAAACTCGACGTCTCTTCGTATTTTCAAGCCGTTTGTCTCGGAGGAAGAACACATACAGATCATTTCCTTTATATACATGCAGTGTGTATAAAAAAACCCGATACCACTTAAAAAAATATGTATTTTTTTTATTTCACCCGGTGAGTGCAAAAGAATACATAGTCAAGTTTTAAAGGTGTTCTCTTTTTTAATTGATACACATGCACTGTTTGCATAGCGTCGCTTTGGGGTTAAGATAATATGTTGCCTCAAAGCCAGGCTTGATGGTGAGAACAAAAGCGTGATGTAAACTCGCATAGGTCCCATTATTGAATTATGTCAACTGCCGGCTTCATGCACTAATTCACAATATCAAAGAGGATAGCGGCATATTTATCATAATCTGTTTCGTTCAAAACATGCACTATATTTCGAAAAATATCTTTAAAAATTACTGAAATGACACTGACAATAATAAAAAAAGCCATCTGTTGCGTACTGCATGATTGTTGATTTGTCATATTAAACTCTTTTTAGGATTCGTTCAGGTAGGATTATTGTAAAAGGTAAAGCCCTCATCGTTTTTGTTATGTCGGTTTGAATGTTATATTCAAATCATACTCGTGCCATACTTGTTAGTAAATGTGTGTCATTATCTAGCTTACTTTCCATCAATATTTTTTTACTTTATTTATGCATTTTCATTACATAAGAAAAGTGAAAATAGTGACGACTCCATAGATTCTGTTGTGGATACCTCTCATGAAAGTTCGACAAATCGTACTAACAGTTTGCAGGTAGGCATAATGCAGCCATGCAGACTTACTGTATAAATAAAACTTATGTACTGCTTTAAGTGCTTTTCAATATACATTGCTGCCTTGTTGTGCAGTTGTTTTACATTTGAATTTTCTTTAGAAAAGTGAAGTACACGAAATCTCAGAATCCAGGAAGAGTGAACTCCCCGCAATTTCAAATTCTTGGAGAAGTGAACAAGTCGAAGTTAAAGAAAAGTAACTATACGAATTACTTAATATATCATCATATACAAAGACCAAATTATATTTTAACGCAGGCTATTTTGTAAAATACAAAATGATTGTCAATACGTCTTTAACCTGATTTGAGTTCAAGGGAAAAGGACGATATGGATTGTATGCATGAGCTCGAAAATTTTAACACAATTTGTGTTAGTTAGGCCCGGGTCAAACGACGTACTTTCCACGAGACGAACTCAATGCAAATTAACCTAAACAAAAGACTTTCCTAATTTACATTGAGTTCGACTCATGAAAAGTTCGACGTTTGACCTGGGCCTAATTCAGACTAATTGAACAGCAAATATGAAGTTATACACACTGTTGCATCCGATAGCAACTATAGTGATGCGCCCAATAATAGGTGTTTGTAGACGTTCTGAATTAAATCGTCTAAAGCAAGAAACAACAAAGGAATGTTTTGTCTTTCCTTTCACGATACCGCCAACTTGTATTTCGTTATTATTTCATCGTCTTGCATATTATTGGATGGAATTATATATATGGTTGTTAATCGGTGTCATGCACGCCTCATGGTATTGCTGTTTCATCGACATTTGTGGCATAATATTCACGTCTGACTTGTCTTAGCGGGTGTTCGTATGATCGCCTCACACTTATTTCCCTATTAAAATTTCGTTGTGTTTATATGAGAAACCGGGCTGATGTCTAGTCACAGATCGTCAGACAAGCTAATTTAATTCATGATTTCTTCTCGCTAGGCACGGGATGAAAACTACCATATGAACACAAGACAGACTTTGTCTCGCTTACCTGGTTTACTGGGATCATATGAACACCCCCTTAGAAAATCGAAAATTTACTATGGCGATGGAAATGTATACTGAACATTTCGTATCCCTACTTCTACTATTTTCTTTTAGTTTCAAACGCCTTTTTGGAAGAAACCTGCACATATGCATGCATGCATGTATTCGATTTAATTTTCGTATGGATTTTTATTCTAATAAATGGCATTTTTTATTTTTCAATCAAGGCATAAGTTCAATTTTACCATGGAAGGAACTGAACGAAGTACTTTAGGTATTCATTTTTTAATATTATATTTATTTGAATATAATATTTTGAATTGTGAACGAATTTTAACGGATATTTGTTGCTGCAAGCTGTTCCGTTAAATATATTTGTTAGAACAGTGCATGACTCGCGTGCATCTGTCTGCACCATTGCATTTACGTTACTTTATTTTCTATTTTACCTATAGGATCTGCAAAACTTATTTTTGAACGGTGTGTCGATTCAAGGTATTCTGACGAGAAGAGCACTTTGTACTGTGATTGCAGATCGCAATGTTTTTCCAGCGAACGGCGAGACAAAATTGAAAAGGAATTTGGCACTGATTATACTGTTCCACCTGCAGAGTATGACCCTTCAGAATGGGGATGGGAACTTACTGGTTTCAGTTTAGGTACGTGACACGCGGTCGTCACGTTAGTGCTTTCACTTTCATATTTTTTTATTTCCTTATAATTACGGAAGAGTAAATTTCATAAATTTAATAGAATTTCCTTAAACCTTTTCTTTTGCACACGTACTAAAGCGTTTAAAGTACGTAGGTGCTTCATCTGTTCATAATAATTAATTGGTAATTATTTGCATGCGTTTCATTAGGTATTTGATATCCATTTAGTCCATTGGAAATGCATAGTATCATCGCTTGCAAAATTCGCTATACCAACGTATGTATATAGATCCCACGGTATATAGCATGCAAGATTTATAGCGGCAAGTTCATTTTACAATACTCTTTGGCGTTTGTAGAACACAATATGCATGGACTGTGCGGACACTAAAATTGATAAAAAAGTAAGCTGTTACCTACTAAAACTTGTAAAATTACATACTAAAAACCCGAACCATATTCGAAACAAACGCCCGTCTCGAAACAATGAAGATTTAAGAGAGAATTTTGGAGCACTTCTCTATCTGAACTTATTTAGGTTCGCAAAGGATTACGGTAAAACGGACAGCCATTATCTTTTATGCTATTCCGTTTATTGTGTCCATTATATGACGTTTGAAAAAATTATTTTCTTTAGTGAAAGGTGATGATGAAAGTTATTTGATTGAAAGGGATCGGAACTCGCTGGACAACGCGTTTGATATCAAACTGTGTGCAGCCACGCCAGGAGAAGGTATGGGTCAATTCAGAAAAAAATAGTGAAGGAAATTATGCCATGGCCCATGCCATGATTAACGCGTTCTTTAGTTATATATTTCCCATCTATATATCATATTATAAACCGGACACATGCAAGTGTTATTGGGCACAGTGCGGGAGAAAAGGGGATGTGACACTCCAGCTATTCAGAATAATGGTCGGTATATTCTGTAGGGAAAACGCGACTTGTCGGTAAATTAATTGGGTAGGAGGCTACTATATAGATGCACCACACCCACCTTAATCAAAATGGTCACTGCATGATTAACACAAAAACAAATAAGTGAGTGCATATGTAATTGAGTGTAATAACTAAGTATAGACTGTTTCGGCATTTATTGTTCACCAATCCTAGCCGATTTAATTATGTCTTGTAACTTTATGTAATTTTAATAAACGAGCAATAGTGCTTTATCGGATATAAAACACGAGGTGTAAGCCGAGTTTTTAAATCCGATAAAGCACGTACTGCGAGTTGAACGGCTTAAAAAGCGAACCATTTGGTAAGTTCATTTACCTAAAAAGTTTGGAGATTGACCTAGTGTGAACCGTAAAATTCAGCCAGAGATTTATCGAATTTGATTTAAATTTGATTCGATTCTCTGCAGAAAGTGGTTTAATCGCACATGGATCAGATCGTGCTGTTGGTGTCGATGGGGATGACTGCCTGGTGATCGCTTGTTTTTCCTATTATCATTGCACAATGGTCGTTGAATATTCCTGGTTTGTAAACGGGAGACCTGTCAAAGAGGGAAGAAAGGCGTCTCTCATGTTTGAAAACCAGCCTGGACAGTACCAGTGTGTGGTAAAAGTAAACGACCACGTTGAGAAATCTGCAGTAATTAATGTTGTTGAAAATAATCCAGACTCCAATGAAGTAATGCCCCAAAAACAATTGGATATGAGAAATCAAGAGGAAAACGGTAGGAAAACATTTAGGAGTAGAAAATATATAGTAGCTGTATCGTAAGAAACGTCTTTTAATTATTAGGGACAAAAACAATATTAGAATAAATAGAATTAATTTATCGTCGAAACCGAGTGGCATGCATATAGTCTACCAGACAAAATTCCCATCCTTTGCCGTAAATTTGGAATTAAATTCATGCCAGTACCATCGCTTACTTCAGTTTTTAATGAGAAATAATGCACTCACTCCAAAACGATATCGTCGTAAATATATACTGTATATATATATATATATATATGCAGATATGCAGATATGCAAAGTTACCATATTACTAATATACCTGCAGTCAAAGTGACAGAGGATTTACTCTATATATTTACTCCCTATATATATATATATTTCTAAAACTCATTAATAATTCATGAGGAAAACACAAAGAAAATCCATGTTTAATGAGTGTCTGTATACGTGATACAGATTCCTCTTGATTTACATAAGTTTTAGCTTTGATTTTCTCGACTTAGACAACGTTTTTTTAGAAAAATTACTACGCCAATGAACTAACCAAATCGGATCGTTTTAGAAGTCATTTACAGAATTTGTGTCCGTTCTGTATCGGGATACAGGCACTCGGCTTCGCCTCGTGTCTGTATACCCCGATACAGAACGGCCACTCATTCTGTAAATAGTACATATATATATATATACAAAGCATGAAGTATGGTTACCTTAAAGTCTTCGCTACCAGAGGTTTCATCCTAAACGGAATCTTCAGGCGATCTATATGGTATTGAGCACTCTCTAACTTTTCGTGAACCAAAACTCACTTATATATATATATATATAATACATGCGAGAGTAAATCCTCTGTCACTTTGACTGCAGGTATATTAGCAATATGGTAACTTTGCATATCTGCATATCGGTACAACCTTATAAATGGATAACAATCGCCATAATAATAATAATAATAATAATAATAATAATAATAATTATTATTATTATTATTATTATCATTATCATCATTATCATTATTATCATTATCATCATTATCATTATTATTATTATCAATTATTATTTAGCTGAAGTCATTACATTATTTACCTATTCATGAACAGTTTATGAAGTTGATCCAAGCAAGATCAAGAAAGGAGATGTTGTTGGCCAGGGCCAATTTGGGACTGTTTACAAAGGTGAATGGAGAGGCACAGAAATCGCAATAAAGTCGATAACTCTTCCTCCGGAAAGGCAAAATGAATCATATGAAGATATTAAAGAATTGAAAATATGCAGGTGAGAGCATCTATCGTTCATAGCTAGCTTATGGAACAATTACGGCATGGGATATATAGCACGTTACAAAATTAAACCGTATTAATTCTTTGAAAGCTTTCATGGCGATAATGTAATATAAATAAGTTTTGTGGAAACACCACGTAAAATATTTCTTTGCTAAGAAATATTTTACGTGGTGTTTCCACAAAACTTATTTATATTAAACCGTATTTTTATAATACAAATCCTGCATTTTGATTGTCTGAGCTACTGTCCAGAGATAGATAAGTGCATGATAGCGAACAGAGTCGAGTTAATTATAATAATAGAATAATATTTAATATGAGAATAATATTTAATCTGACAAGTTGGTAGTCCCAATTAGATAACTTATAATAGAATAACAGAGAATATTCAACTGTGGCTCGTTGTCTAATTGTTATACAACTATACCATTCCCTACCAATATAAGTCGGAGTTGGAATGATAGTTATGGAGTTCCAAGTCGATCCATTAATCCGTAGTGAACTCGAAAGTAGAACTTATGTCCGATGGCACTTAAATAACAGGCCGTTGCCCAAGATTTCGGTGAAACGTTTTCGCATTTGAAGAAAAATTGCTGATAAAAGGTGCATTACATATAGCGACCTATAAACAGAAAACGAGAGCGCCAGCTGTCGTCCCCAGACATGTACCCATATGATTCTGTATCTATTAAAGTGTTCTTCACAATTAACAGGAAAATACGACATCCAAATTTATTACTCCTGATGGGATATTGCAGAAAGGATGACGATCTCTGGTTAATTTCTCCTTACATCAGAGGGTCGAATTTAGAGAAACTCATATTTTCTAAACAACCGCCGTTTCAGGTAATATGTGTACATATATATTTATACAGGCAGTTTTAAGCAGATATACCTGCAAAATAGGCCCCAGTGCACAATACGGATTAAAAAATGTGAAACAAATCTTTTTTAATGCTCTGACCGATAATACGGTCGGGTATTTTTTTTTATTAAATGCTTTGACCGATAATACGGTCGGGTATTTTAGCCGAGTTTCGCACGTACTTTAAAATGCGATAAAACGAGTAAAATGCCCTGGCGTATTATCGATGAAACCATTTAAACTAAGTTAAAACCCATCTACCATTTTGGTTTTGATTTGTCATATTCAGGCAGATTTTACCTCTTCAAAACCGGTTAAACCGGTATAGAAGCGGGCAATAAGGATTTCAGTGTGCAATACGACTCTGGATTTGCAGCGTTCCATTGCCCACATATGGTAAAATGACGTCATTGTCATATAATAAATGCGCTTATTCAACCCCTTATTTATTCTAAGTACAGGCGATAATATATAACCAACAAATTAAATCTACTCGCGTGAGTTTCAGGAAGTAACCCATCCGAATTAAATCCCGTCCGAACGGAAATTAAATGCAACTTTCCATTACGTCCGCTTTGCCTGCGCAGGCAGAGCGATCCTCTTTGAAAGCTGAAAATTTTCAACTTCCAGAGCGGACGAAACAATGCACGCCTCTGCCACCGTACCGTACCTCCGTAACTTGCAGTACGTATCGCCGCTGAAAACATACAAGCCGAACAATACCGTAAAGTGTGGACCGAATTTATTCCCTCCATTTATGGCTCAACTCTCGAATCATAAATGTGATAAACGGAATGGGAAACTTAAAAACTCGGCCCTTAGTTGACGGTACGACCCTCAAAATGGGTTAGTAAGAGGTATATATATATATATATATATTCCAGATTTTAGATGATGCTAAGCCGTATATCCTCTATCAAGTTGCAAGCGGATGTCATTACCTCCATGACGATCGCGAAGAGATCGTTCACCAAGATCTAAAACCCACAAATATCTTGGTAAGTAAGAAAAGCGCGCTAGTGCTACACGACAAAGTGAACAGGTTATTCCATAGAGATAAAACTATGGACCTAACGGGTTTTCTCGATGCCTCCATGATTTAATAACGTCCCTTGTCCATTGAGAACATTATGCCTATGTATGGCTATGCTCTTTATCGAATCAACCACAGATATGCCGTACAGCAACATTAGAACAATGCATGTTAATTTTGTCCAATATTTTATTTCGAGGTTGAAAAAAGAACATACCATTATATGTGATTTTGGGGCCAGTGCATTCACTTCAACGGCTATTACGAGGAATGCAGCCAACGCTGGGACGATGATGTACCAGCACAAAGAGTCCATCATGGGAAAGAGAGCAGAACCATACATGGATGTGTATGCAATTGGATGCATAATCCTAGAAATGTATACGTCTAGGCGTGTGTGGAATGACATCACCAATCCCGCACAACTTATTGGGAAAGTAATTTCAAATGAGTATCCGTACACAGGTGATCTGGAACAACATGCTGATGTTAAAGAAATAGTTGACGGTTGCTTCAAAGAACCGACAGAACGGTTGTCCATGTGAGACCTTCTTAAACGTCTCAATGCAATGGTTGACAGAGAAAAATACTAGTTTTCAGACTTGTGTTCTGGCCTTCAATTTCTACAAGATGTACTATACGTCCAATGCGGATCAGTTAAAGAAGTTGAAACCTATATAAATAGAGGGTTACTGAATTACTATTTACGTGTAATTAAGGGATGCATGAATTGTTGTTATTTTAATATGAGGTAGCACCTGCTAAAGTTTTTGACCTCAAAACAAAAACTTGTAATAGTTCGGCAGTCATAAAATCAGCGTTGCATGTCGTCGCATGGAGTGTTACATGCACACGCCGATTTATCTCCAACTGCCATTGCGACACAAATCGGCTTGTGTAGCCAGCCGTGGCATTAAGTTAAATGGCTTGTGCCTGTTCGACATGAAATATTTCCAGGTAAGCTTTGGCATACTGCACACTATAATGTACCTGATTGCCTGCAGAAATTAACCAGATGGACGTATATATCTTTCATCTGTACAGCACTTAACGAGTTGAGTGCAACACCAGATCTATGTATCTCTTCATCAAGAATATTCCTAAAGTTTGCCGATATGTAGTCGGGGATAAGGCGGTGTAGGTAGTGTCTTTCGGCCAGAGGAAGGAGATCTTCATCGCCTAGGGCGAAGCCTTGTTGCGAGAACCCTGCAAACATGTATCAGTAGTAGCAGTTAATAACAGTTGAACGTAAGAACTTTTCAAATTTTGGCCTATTTCTTACGTCATAATGGGAAACTAACCACTTTCAGTTAGGGGCTGTTCATATGGACGAAATTTGTCCCTGGGAGAAGGGTCAACTTTGTGGGACTTTCAACGTGATTGGTTAAATGTTGGTTTGCACTTGGAGACAATCGAAGGTCACCCTGTTTTAGCATGGACAAAATTTCCTTCATACAAATAACGCATCACAGAGTTGTCTCGGTAGCTAGGGTGACCCTCCCCTACCAGGAACAAATTTACATCCATGTATAAATAGCCCCTTCCTGAAGTCGCATGTATTTTCAACATCGCCACAACAAACGAAAGATAGCTCTGCAATCAAGATTGTCCGATCGTGTCTGCTATACTACATGCATAAACTGTCGGGTATCTTTAAATACATTTTAACGTGAATTTGTCGCTATACCTTGTCGTTCAGGGAAAAGAAAATTGTCTTCCGGAATTCCTGGTGGACACAGTCTATCCTTTTGCTTACGAATGTTATACGCGTTGTATTCTTGCATAAATTCTGTTAGTTCTTTTTGTAAGACCGGCATAAATATGTAATAAAGGCATCCTCTGAAAAACAAATTTATAAATCAGTCAAATTTTCGCATTTTAGTGATATATACATCCATACTGCAAGTTCATGACGCAGGATTCTCAGTGACACACAATGTTTAAATACTGAAACTGTTCCGTGAAATCTTCATATTCGTTCGATGTTTCTCTTTAATAATACAGGTTATAAACTAAAGCTTTAAACAATTAAGAGAAGAACTTGCTCTTGAAAGTCACCTGTACTTATTGATTATTTTAATTTTAATAGTTTGTTTTTGATTCGTGTGTATACTATATAATTATATATATATATATATATATATATATGTATATATATTGTATATATTGTCTACTACGCTGGTGTATAGTCTGATGAGTAATTAAATCATGTTGCTTTAGCAATGGCACGAAAAAAGAGATGTGACATTTTTTAGTTGTTTATGTAATATTTAAAACACGTTCTGCCAGTGTTTTGAATGGCTTCAAAAACGATCACCATTTGGTAAGTTCGTTGGCGTAGTAATTTTGAAAAATAACGTTGTCTAAGGCGAGAAAATCAAAGCTAAAGTTTATGTAAATCAGGAGAATGTTTTATCACATATAAAAACACGATACGGTTATGATTTTTTATTTCTTTGTGTTTTCCTCATGAATTATTAATGAGTTTTTGAAGCATTTTGTACGCCGGTATTTCCTATAAATTCAAGAGTGTGCAATACGAAGACACAAATGCATCAATGATCACATGTAAACGGTAGAAATCAAATACCTGTGCATGATATTGTCTTTTTGCCAGCTCCCCGTCGCTTCTAAGTCATGCAGCAACAAAATCAATATACATTGATGGCAATGATGCACAATAGTCAATACAATTTATAATTGTACTTTGTAGTGAAGATGTTCTTTGAGCTAATTTACTCCCAAGAGTTCCCAAGCGGGAATCGAACGCACAACCTTCTGATCGCTCATGAGAGTGCTGTAACACTCATACAGTGAGCTACTGGGACTCAGATAGCTGAATTCAACGTATACGTATGGCAAACTTTATTAATTGGAGCTAGGAGGTTTATCTTAATGCATGTTGTTTAAGTATGTTAAGTTTTAACACTGGTACAATTTATATACTTTTATATAATCTACATTGCGATTTTCACATTTGTCGATCAACTTAGACGGGGTAATTGGGTAATTTAGGGGAAAATAGAGATCCATAACCCCTAAGGAAGAAGATGAAATGTTTATTCAACATAGCTAAATTTAATCTCCCTTCTGTAGATTAAAAAATTTTTCTAGCCCAAGCGAATAAATACCTTTTCCCGCTTCGAATTATGACCAGAGCTAACGAAGCTCGAGGGCCATAAAGGATGGGGGGGGGGGGGGGGGGGAGATCCGTAACTTACGGTACGGACCGAGAAAACGAGGTTAGTAAGATGTTTATTATATGGCTTTATGTTTTTAAAAACGACATATTTCCAGTGACGTTACCGTCCGTCAATATTCGGAGTTACCATTAACATCGTTTTGTATTTTACGAGCAGTAGTGTTTTATTAATTTAAAACACGAGGCGACAGCCGAGATATTGGACAAACCTACAACCTTGGACAAACTATAACATGTTGAGACAAAATCATCAATAGTTTCCAAGTAGAAATTTTAATTGGCAGCTTTTATGTGTCTTGAGGTATTTTCCCCTTCCTCACTCCCCCCAGCTCAATATTAATTCAAGCAGCAGGCAAAAACACTTGCTTGAAATTGATGAAGAGAAATCATTACTGAACTGGTAGGAGAGGAGGCTTTTATAGCACCAAGATGTCTCAAGACGATTTAATCCTTTATTTATCAAAGTTGTACATTTTCAATAAAAACGTACCTTTTACAGTCTCCTACCATCACTTCTTGCCAGAATGATTCACATGTGAATTGAATGTACTTTTGTTTGTGATATTCTCCTTATCTTCTTGGAAAGTTTATACGGACAGCAAAACATTAAATCCCATTACTTCCAATAATATAATGTTATCTTATCAAATAAGTAAATAACGTGCTGTTTTGGTGGAAAAACCGTTAGGCATGCAATCAAAACGTTCATACCATTTTTCAGCAGCGAAGAAAATCGTATCGCTAGTCCAAAAGATGATCTGATACATTTTCACTAGTGAATAAAATTGTATGACGAATGAAAGGAATTGAATACAGGTTCTTCTCGTTCATCGTACGAAAATCTTAATACTTATGTAATGAAACTGGATACCTGAAAAAAATCTATCCAAAAACTTGTCCAATGACGTCTTGTTCAATTGACTCCACCAGCATTCGATTCTCTACATGTAGAGAAAGTATATATTATATGCTAACCTATATACGCATTAATCTAGCCACAAAAACCCCAACAATTTCGTAAATTGTTTTTTTACCTGGTTCAGTCTGGATTTCCCATATGCAATGCTACGAACGCCTGAAAGACTATCACGGTGGTTCCGTCTTAAGAACACTTGACATTCTGCTAATAGGCTATTTTCAGTTCCACGATCAAGTCGGAGACTCGCTGGTATCACTAGGGAAAGATATAACATTTATGTACTAGAAAACCAGACTACGATTCTTCGTTAACTAATTAAGTAATGGGAAAAATTGTATTTTTGCATTCTACCTATCACAGCATCAATTATAAACCATCACTTATTATTTTGATTACCTTTCGCTAACTTTACAGCTTCATAATAGTATCGCGCAACAATCCAAGGGTCTCTGTTTGTGGAATATACTCGAAGCCACATTACTCTTCGTGAAAACCCATCAATTCCACCGTGAATACAGAAACCATAATGCCTCAGTTTATCGTACTGATCAACATGTCACACCCAGTTAGGACCCTAAGTAAGATAGAAAGTTAAATGTAACATCGCAGTTGAAAAAAACGAGGAACAGCTCTACATTTGCATTCATTCACCTTGGAATAATATTTTCTTGGTCTTCCAAGTCCTGCAATTAGGCGTCGCTGATTGCACATACCAAGTAATAGCATCACGTCATATACTTGCTGCCTAAAAATATGTAGGTTGCTCTTTTGACAAGTCGGTTTATGTATTCTATTAAAAAAACAGGCATTAACTGAATGTAACTTCAGTACCTTGTCACAAGAAGTCCATATTTCAGGCGAATACGAAGTGTCATTTTGCGATATCCATTTTGTCCACGACAACCATTAATTTCATTCTAAATAATCCACATACCCAATAAGTTTTAACTGTACTGGCCGTTTGTTTGTTTGTTTGTTTGTTTGTTTGTTTGTTTGTTTGTTTGTTTGTTTGTTTGTTTGTTTGTTTGTTTGTTTGTTTGTTTGTTTGTTTGTTTGTTTGTTTGTTTGTTTGTTTATTTGTTTGTTTGTTTAACGTCGATAACCGCAAGTGGTTAAGAAATCTTCACAGCCAGGGGCTTATCCTAGAGGTGTTCGACGATTTGATGTATAAGATCCATTAAGCTAAGTTATTAAGCTAAGCTAAAGTTGATTTTATAAGGAGGGGGGAAACCGAAGAACCCGGTGAAAACCCCCCAAACCCAGCAACTCTACTCACATGCTGCCACCCATCCTAGTACTAATTCCGCGACGAGAGGCAGCACGTTAACAGCACACGCCAAAATGTGCTTCCCTTCAGACTAATGGCTATTTCCAATAACAATTTCTATCAATACTGCTCTGTTGAGGAACCCTTTTCCCATGGGCCCTACATATACAATAATTAAAATTCCAAGTATTTTAACGCTCTATCCTGCAAGTTCAAAGTGTACAGCTCCTTGGAAATTCGAGCTAAATATAACCACTCTCGCGGGAATTCCATGTAGACTTATTTCCCTCTATCCTAGACATTTCAAGTACAATTGATCTCATCCCCTGAAAATTTCATGTGGACGTAGTAAACTTAACCCCTTATGAAAATGCTCAACAACAGTTCCTTCTTGGATTTTCATGCTCATCACAAACACACAATATTAATAATTTGGATATCACTGTTACCTGTAATACATTAGCCACTTGCTGCGGGGTCACAGCATTGTCATAACGCTTTAACCCGTACTCTTTCATTATTCTTTGTAGTGTGCGAACACTAAATTGCGAAAGAGTTAATTGTTATAGAAATATTAACAGAACATACATGTGCACCTCACACTAAACGAATCACAATAAACAGATTTAACTCAGACGAGTTCAGGATTCCTCCAATTTTATTCAGCGCAAATGCGACGTATAAACTCTATTCAATTCTACTCGATCCAGGCCTAACATTCCAACTTATTTTAATGGTGAAGTAAACACTAGACAGTTGCACGATACTTTCCAAAGTAATGAGGTAGATATTTCAGATATGACACATCTGAAGACACGACTTATTAGGCATTCGATTGTACAAGGGCGAATGTCTCTGAGTTGTTAGTCCAGGTAAGTGGATAGGGAGGATAAGATAGACAATGTTAAGAACGGCTGCGAAGGGGACTAAAGTGCGTTCTCAATGAAATTAACTAGTTAAGGTAGGGCTCTTGACTTGAACAATGAAATTTACCATTTTCCAGAGATTTTAACCAAACTCAATCAAATTGTCAGACATATTTACCATGGAGTTGGTAGTAATTTTCACTTTTGTTTGCATGACAACAATTGAATGTATGGGTATATACAGAAATTTACCAAACAGAGCTTAATATGATTCAAACATTCATTACGTTTATCACGCTAAGTTGAATGATAGGAACCAACTTGCATAAACAAAAATAGTATAGAAATTCTAAAAAGAGGTAAATTCATTTGCTAAAATTTGCTAAAATTGACAAACTTTCAACTTAGCATGATAAACTAGATCACTATTTGCATCAAACTGCGTTCTTTATTGGTTTAATTTTTTTATATCACTGCATGCCTCACCAGTGAGTCACGTGACCTTATCGCCGTGTAAACAAGACTGCAAATTACTATACCTACTCCATTATATATGTAACCTAAAATTTTACATATATCTTTTACATATTGTTCTATCTTACGGTATCTATAATAAATACTACGGTGACAGTGTGAATACAAGCGTTATGAATATAATATTCAGTATATAGTTCATAGCATTGTTAGTTATTATCTTTGCAATATTATAAACGAATATACCTACCTGAACGTCAGTCCGTGCCGCCGGTAAAGATATTTCACAATCATATCATTCGATTTCAACTTCGTCAACAACCTTCGAACTGTGTCCAGAATGTCTAAATATAGAAAATGATCATTAGATGAACTGAAGAATGCTGTTGGATCTAGCTCAACAAAAATATATCTTATTATCAGTGATATTCAACGCATAAAAGTTCGAGGACAAATGCACTAAATCCAGCGTTAATTCGTTTACTTACCACGGCTAATTTCCAACGGCATTCTGCAGCAACGCCACAAATCAAACAACTGAGTCAAACAACCCTTAATTTAAAACATCTTCAATTTCTTTAAAACACTGAACCGTAGCAATCCCTATAACTTCGTGCAGATTCTCATGCGCTGCTGGGGGTCTTCCGAACCCTTCATTTTCAACTTTTACATTTTCAACTTTTACATTTTCAACTTTTACATTTTCAACTTTTACATTTTCAACTTTTACATTTTCAACTTTTACATTTTCAACTTTTACATTTTCAACTTTTACATTTTCAACTTTTACATTTTCAACTTTTACATTTTCAACTTTTACATTTTCAACTTTTACATTTTCAACTTTTACATTTTCAACTTTTACATTTTCAACTTTTACATTTTCAACTTTTACATTTTCAACTGTTACATTTTCAACTTTTATTATATAGCCATATATTTTACATGGTTCGCGACCACTGGAAAATGTAAATAAATTCCGGTTGCAACCTTTGTTTTCGGTTTGAACGGTCTTGCACATGATTTGGATGATTCTTGCCGTCTATAAAGCTATCTAAAATACTAGAAGTTACTATCGCAAGTGAAGTGCTGATAAAACTTTAGCGGCGTCTGTTAAGCGCATCGTTCAGTCGCACTGTAAATATAAACATTTAGAACGTCTAGTATCATATATATTAAATTATGAGACGCATAAACCTGGCCTCCGTTATATAGCTGTTCACAATATTTGGATTACCCATGTGATTGTCCGTGATCAAAACTTTGTGTCCTACATTTATACACGGTTAATCGCATTGAACAGCTAGACGTTTAATTTGTGTCTGTAGTATAAATTGGACCAATTACGTTTATAAATTGCCTTATATAACTGTGAAACAAAACTACAAAAGGTAAGGACAAGCAACAACTGATTCCGGCTTGCAATACAGCGATCACGAATCACGTAAAACTGCTGTAACAGTCAGTTTGAATTATGTTTAATTGTTGCAACAACAATAACAAATCAATGCTGAAGTTTTAATTAAGAGCCGTCCTTCCCAAGTCGGATCATGTTGTCGTTTGTTCGTTGTTTTAATATATTATATAAACTAGACCGGGATATGTATCGCCACATATCAGTAAAAATAGCATTACTCCCTTGGCCTTGCTAAAATCAGAGCTAACAGTGCATCCTCAGATGGCCCGGTCTTTATAAATCACGAAGGTGAAAGAATTCGAGAGAATCCACGGCGCGATATCGATATTGACAAAAATGTAAAATCAATAAATGTAAAATCAGAAAATGTAAAATCAAGAAATGTAAAATCAGAAAATACAAAATCAAGAAATGTAAAATCAGAAAATGTAAAATCAAGAAATGTAAAATCAGAAAATGTAAAATCAAGAAATGTAAAATCTAATTTCATGTTGTCGCGTCTGGGCTTCCGTACCATATGGTTTCACTCACGGCATACCGCTTATTGATCACGTGACAAAAATAAAAATTAGTTCCGGTTATAAAATTGCGAGTCCTTTGAAGTTTTCCGGCTAGCCTAACCATCCCACTTCTATTAACTGTGGTATAACTGTTAAATATATAAACAGGTTTCAGAATTACTTTCAGCTTTTCATCTCGCGTGTAAAGTGGACTCCACGCATGTCGAGATTAGCACCCTCACCGGGCTCCAGGCCTTCGGCCCTACGCCCGGGCTCGGGGATAAATAGATATAAGAGACAGGATATTTACCAATACAAGATGGAATCATCAAATTAATTCAAGCCAAGGAGAAACTCCAAACTCCCTTACAGTTAATTATAGAGATGAAAAGAAAAGACGTGTTTTTGCTGGTAATCCCCGAGCCCGGGCGTAGGGCCGAAGGCCGGGAGCCCGGTGAGGGTGCTAATCTCGACATTCGTGGAGTCCACTTTACACGCGAGATGAAAAGCTGAAAGTAATTCTGAAACCTGTTTATATATATATCTATAAATATGTTATCAAATCCACAACTTGCGCAGTTCGGATAGCAGGGCACTGGTACCTGTTAAATTATTCAAGCTCTACTTAAAACTTAAACGAGCAAAGGGAAAGCACGAAAAGGTGAAGCTGTATATTGTTTTAGGTTAAGCGAAAACTTCAAAACAACACAAGGACAAGGTCAAGGTATACTGAAACTGTATACCGTTCTTGGCGTTCACAGAATATATAAATACTAAATAAATATAATTATTTATAACACTAAATAAATGCAAATCCCCTACCGTTAACTTTAAAATGATTTTGAGACAACTGAGTGACGAGATTTTCTTTACCATACGGCGTTTGGTTTCTTCAGGTTCTCTGGTTTCGCTTCAAGATATATTAAATCGGCTGTTTGTTTCTTAGCCCATCTCAATTGACTCTTTCACTATCCTTTTCTTCAGTGTCCTCTTTCAGAGCACAAGTCAGCTTAACTAAAGCTAACTTAAAACACTACCTTAGGCTTATGTAGACGTGTTGTTTTTCATTGACTTTGCATGCACGTTTTATTATTAAAAAATACTCATGGGCTTTGTCGATTTTCATGGCTATATTTCCAAATTTTCGACTGAAACGTGGTCTGTTTAATACTTCTTTCAGGAATCCGATTCTACTGAATTGTTTTATCTCAGACTCTATTATAAATGTAATTTTTTAATTCTGCCTTTACAAAACATGTATACATAGGGAAGCCATTTAAAGGCTTGCTAAAAATAATCCCTTTTGAAACCTCCTAAAAACAATATATTTCTTACAACCAGAATTTAATAATGAAATTGGTATGTTCAACTTCATTAAATCAGTTTTATTAGTCATCTTATCTATAAATTAAATAATAAACTTGAGGATTATCATTTGTTTTCATATCTGTTTGTTTGTATATTGGCTGTATATAATCAGGAGTGCTTATTTTAATCAGGGGGTGGGTGGGTGGGTGGGTAGGGGTGTTTCAAAAAAGCATGTAAAAGCGGGCGAGGGGTTGTTGCGTTTATGTATTGCTAGTTAATAAGATGAAAACAGACGACCGAAAACTGAAAAGGTGAGAACAAGAGTGATAAAACTATTTTTGTACGAGTTTCGAAAGACGTATAGATATTTCGTTCCAAATGTTAAACGGTCCTTCGTATTATACTAAAAAATAACTCATAATTATTATTCTTTTTCACGTTAATACTGCATGGCTAGTTGTTTTTGGCACCGGAACGGTTTTTTAAACAAAACTACACGAGACTGATACTAACGGAATTTTCTACACTAAATGTTATGTTGATATTTTGTATCATCCTATGGGTGACGAAAATCTATAAGTTAAGTGTATGGCCTATAATTTGATTATAACGGAAAGTTCTATTTTATGTCTTGACTGACAACCTGGTGAACTCGCAGGGCCGGATTAAGGCGGGGACGGATGGGGCAACAGCTCCAGGCCCACGAGAGAAATAGGCCCTTCTTTTGCGAGACAACAATATTAAATTTAATAATAATATATAGTAAACACTAAACAAATAATGTGTCATAGCGTGAATAAGTGTTCTTTGCCAATATCATTATGTCAAAACACAAAAATCAAATTATTCTCTAGTCCTGGGCCCCTAGCCTGTTAGGCTGGTTAGCTCGACTCGGACTTATCATTCATCACTCCTTATATGTAAGCGGCAAAACCGGAGCAAGAGACTGGTGTGAGTATTGAGCGTAATCACCTAATTTTGGCGCCAAAACAACACGGTGTAAGCTCTGGGAACAAAAATGGCGCTGAGTATCTGAAATTCTGAGTTCGCATGGATGCAACTGACATTTTAACCAAAACAGCTAAATCACTTTGAATGTACATATAGTAATTAGCAAAGGTTTCAAAAACACTGTCAGTAACTAAAGAATGATTTGTATCGATTTCCGACAGTTTCGGTGGCGATTTGCAACGTTGTTCATTTAAGGATGCATGTTTTTCATTACGTCCGCTTTGCCCGCGCGGGCGGAGCGGGCTTTGAAAGTTGGAAATATTTCAACTCCCAAGGCGAAAACAGCCTTTATAGGACATGTAAATTAAAAGAGACAGCTTTGTGTATTTTATAATTTTGCTGATGTCACATGAAAACACTCTACAGGCCTGGTAAACTCGTGCACGTTTTGTAAAAATATACTATACCTCGCGGTCTGCTATATTAACACACAAACAATTACATAATGAGTTCGACGAAGAAAAATACAACTATTGACTGGCAGTATTAAAGTATAAAACAAACACTCTCAATAGATCAAGTTTAAATTTGTTGCCGGGTCTTGAGAATTGACAGACACTATGTCTACTAGATTTATGAAACTTTGTTTCTATTTGAATCTGAATACCCAAAAGTCTTTCTTTCTCGAGAAACTGTTCGTTTATATACTCTCACCGAACGCTTGACCTTGTTTTAGCTCTGATATACTGATATGTTCTTGGTCCAGCGGAACGAAAATATCGCTTCAGTATATTAGTTTCCTCCAAAGAGAATTGTTTGTCTCTTGAAGACCACGGTCCTAATTCATAAACAGTTTACACGTGTCCTGAGAAGCCTGACTCGATAAATCGCCCAACGAGTTGAAAACCTTTTGCCGACAAAAACTGTGGTAGATCACACTTGCAAGTTTACTACAAGTCATGTTAAAAATACTTGCCATTTGTATCAGTAATATTGCCTTTCTTCGAAAATATATAGCGTTGCTCCTCGACTGCAAACATGATCGGGGATTAAAGAATACTTGTTTCCATCGTTCAACTGACAGCTCGTACGTTGACGCCAAAAAATTCTGAGCTTCGATTGTCCCCAATGTAATTGTCGCGCAATGGTTACTGTTACACTACAGCACACACTACAGGTCAGTGGTTACACAAAAAAGTTAACAGACAAACACACATGCACACCACACGATAGCAATATATCTGCTGCGCAGATACAAAAATAATGTGTACCTTCTCATGATCATTTGACAGCTCCAGTTCGTGCGCTATGAGATCACAAGTTACTTCTTTTTCCTTGTATTCGGCAAATTTGAAGAGAGTTATATTTTGGAATCATCGTTTATTTCAACAGTGTAGAGTTTTGAAGAGGTTTTAGATTTTTTATTCTGCTTTCCTTTAATATTCTTGCTCAGTTCAATCTTGATCTTTATTTCTTTCAATGTGCTGCTTTACTCTGATCTTTTACTTTGGATTGTTGCTAACTTTTCTGCTTGTGTCTTACCATAGAATTTTCTTCTTTAAACACATCGATATCGATATTGCTTTCATAGTCCCTTTTGACCGTTGTGTTTCCACTTTGAATTTTATATTTTATGACGTAACCTAAAAGCGCGCCCTTTTTTACCCGCCATTGCTCGGATGTATTTTGTGAGTCTTCGATAAACTTTGAAAACTGCAGGGTTGATAGTTTTATCTGTGGAAAATAATCTTCCGCACATTATAATGTAAAATATTATTTGGAAATATTACTAGATTCGCAAAATGTTGGCAATTTTAGTTCAAGCGCAGTCGTGAACCATAATTATTTTTATTTAACTTTGTACCCAAAATTCAAAGGACCTTCCTTCCGAATCCTTCTTTGCCGCCACAAACAACGCGCTCCTGATGATTTCAATTTAGGATTGGGAAACTTGCTGATAAAGAAGCCAAAAAGATAGATATACCCCGGCAAAAACTTACCAAAAATATATAAGGTAGAGTAAATCAACGCTGCTTTTTTACTTTAACATGTTTTTGTTAACTCGCATATTTTTCACCCACACCGAAGGACCTTCTTCTTCGAGTTCTTCCTTCCCGCACAGACCTTGCGTCTCCGCACTAATTTCAAGCTGAGATTAATTCCTGATAAAGGACGCGCAATAAAGGCAAAACCAAAAACTCCTCAGATATATATGTTATTTACCGGCTGGGAGGACCGTATAGAAAAATATTTGCCCGAGGTCTTTAAAAAGGTCCGAGGCCGCAGGCCGAGGGACATTTTTGAGACCGAGGGCAAATATTTTTCTGTACGGACCGAACAAAACGGTAAATAACTTATTTATTTTTTTGTTACATAATTAGAGAAATTAACATAATTGAATTAAGTTGCGTAATCGAGATGACATTCACGTGATATTCAAAAGTCCAAAGTTTATCGTTCGAGAGTAAACAACTGCCGACATGCAGTCTGACAGGGAACTTGGAACCTTTTTTTTCATAAAAAAACATTCAAAACTCGAAGATCTAGTTACGGAAGGGAAGTCAAAATGCAGTCCAAGTGTTTTTAAAGTTTATAGTTGATAAAGATTCTTCGTCGTTCTTCTTCGTCGCTTGCTCGTTCTTGGCTGTTCGCTTGGAAAGTCGCTTTCAATATTTGGCTGACTGCATGAAAATTGAAAGTGTGGTCCTTGAGTTGAAGACGAAAATGCTTGTCAGTAAGCCATTTGTAATTTCAAGTTTCAAGGACATGAGACGATGAGGTTGGCATGTGGAAAATGTTTGGCTAAAAGGTAAAAGACTTGTAGCGGTTTTGTTGAGTATAGCGGTTGGATAACAGAAGAAAGACAGTTTAGTGTCAAAAAGTTTCACTGAGCTTTTCCATCTTAATCTCGTGGTATGATTTTTTTATATATATTTCTATATAGTTTCATTTAGTGATTCAAAATACTGTGTTCACAAGTTTATGTATGTTTTTCCTACCGTTTTAAACTGTTTTCTTTATAAATGTCAACTCGTAAATTTTGCTTTGTCACAGTTTTCCCAGCGTTTCTTTTAAAATTCGCTGTTTACACATGAAGTTGTCAAAACCATTTGGATAATAAAACTCATTTGCATCCCCGAAGCTCTCTGTTGAATTTATTTTTTCTGTGGCAAGCGAAATAGTTATGAAAATCGGTCAATTTTAAATGAATTTTAAAATTTAATTTAGGATTCCGTGACCTTGGTCAGATATCGTAAAAAAACTGCCCGCTCACGCAGCCAATCAAATTGCAGAATTACCTAGGATTCCGCCCGCTCACGATTGATAAAAAAATAACAAAGAATATCTTCTGTAGAATGCTGGAAATTGCATTTCAGAGCCTCTAGATTTCAAAATTTTCTAGGACCCCCAGACCCCCCTACGTTATATACAACAACTAATACCAAGAAATTTACGCTCCGCGCCGCCCCTGCGTAGTGAATACCGGGGGGTTGGATAAAAGCTGGCGTTAGGGGGGAAAGTTAGGGTTAGGAAGTCCCAAAGGAGCCTGAGAAATAATGATGTAAGCATAAATAATGAAGTTAGGGTTTGGAGGTCCTAAAGGAGCCTGAGAATGAATAAATAATAAACGTCAGCATAAATAATGAGATTAGGGTGTCCTGAAGGAGCCTGAGAATGAATGACGTATGCATAAATAATGAGGTTAGGGTTAGGAGGTCCCAAAGGAGTCTGAGAAATAATGACGTAACGCGCGGCTATAAAATGAATACTAATGAGATTAGGGTTAGGAGGTCCCAAAGGAGCCTGAGAAATAATGACGTATGCATAAATAATGAGGTTAGGGTTTGGAGGTCCCACAGGAGCCTGAGAATGAATAAATAATAAATTGAATATTTAATGAGGCGGCATCCCTTTGGTCCCTATATGGGGGTCTATCACTACTCATGCACGCAGAAATATTATGTGTGGTTTTTAAAATGCCGTATAAACATAAAAATGCACCTTGACACTTTCAACCCCCTAGTCTTGATACGATTAATTCAATAACGCAAAAACATGCATGTAATGTATGCGCCCCCACTGCGACAACTTCCTAGAGCACATATATTAAAGATAAACATTTTAACACATTCTTGTCAAAAACAGCCATAACTATTTTATTCTGACTACCAGTCACACAATTTTTTTCAGCAGGCAAAAGGGGCCAGTTAAGGGCAGCCTCTTCAGGAATGAGTAATTGTAACTAACTAAACGTCAAAGAATTGCATTGCCTGGATAAAGCTGGGTTGTACCACCATTTCATCTTCGATATTTATACACCTTCCTGGCTAAAATGTCTTTTTTCACCTATCAGAAGAACGTCAGTGTCTCCACTAATTGGACAACATAGTTTAAAACTCTGGTTGACCGACGGATTGTTAGTAAATCTTGAAGATATCTTGGTCGTCTTACCTTCTCCACATTTTCAAAATTTCGCCACAGACGATTCCAAAACACGATGAGCCCGCGATATTTTTAAACAGCGCAGACAAAATTCCCTGCTGCTGGTCACCGCTCTTTAGTACTTTGTCTGGATGTCTATTTTGTTCAACAGTAGGGTGCCTATTTTTCGTCTGCGTGGGATGGGGTATATTGATTTTTTTAGTTTAGGTTCGGGCTAGGGTTTGAAAAATCGCCCTTATAAGTCTGGGATAGGTCAGGATTTTGATGTCACGGCGGCACACACCTACCCAAAAATTACAAGAGTACCCCCCTCCCACCCCCCACCCCCTGAGTTTTTAAACTTGCATTTCAGTAAGAAAAAATTAGAGCACATAATCTTTAAAAACAGCTTAAACGTGAAGTATATAGATTAAACTGCACATATTTCCTGTTAATATAAGGCCAGTTGTTACAAACTGTTGTTTTATTTCAGAGGGATGCAACAACATATTCTTTTCAAATTTCATAAAACTAACATGTAGGAATTAAAATTATAATTGTGGTAACAGCTTTAATTACTGCTTGGTGTCACGACCTGTGAGTTTGCTGTCTTGTTATTTGACACCAGGGCTGTTTTATTCTATAATGTATGTTTTAATAATCAATTTTGCAGTTAAAAAACTTAATTGCAATGAATGAATACAGTCAACTCTCCCAAAGGGGACACCCTTCAAATGCAGACACCTCTCTAAGGAGGTGTTATATGATCCCGGTAAGCGGGCTGGCCCGGTAATCGAGACGAAGTCTATCTTGTGTTCATATGGTAGTTTTCATCCCGCCTAGCGAGAAGAAATCATGAATAAAATTAGCTTGTCTGACAATCCGTGACTAGACATCAGCCATCAAAAATCACAATTTTGTCATATTGCACAGGTTTGTTTGCTTCAAAATCAATCCTTTTATTATACAATTGAGATTTATATTCCAATAAACAAAACCTTCAACTATCCTTTAATCCTATCAAAAATAACTAACTTTTTGTCCATAATGACTTCATCCCGGTAAGCGGGACGATGTGTTCATAGGGGCAAATTTCATCCCGTTTACCGAGAGCTCGGCAAGCGGGCCAGCCCGGTTTCTCATATGAACACAACGAACTTTTAATAGGGAAATAAGTGTGAGGCGAGAGCTCGGCAAGCGAGTCAGCCCGGTTTCTCATATGAACACAACGAACTTTTAATAGGGAAAGTGTGAGGCGAGATCTCGGCAAGCAGGCCAGCCCGGTTTCTCATATGAACACAACGAACTTTTAATAGGGAAAGTGTGATGCGAGAGCTCGGCTAGAGGGCCAGCCCGGTTTCTCATATGAACACAACGAACTTTTAATAGGGAAAGTGTGAGGCGAGATCTCGGCAAGCGGACCAGCCCGGTTACCGAGATCATATGAACACTTCAACAGCAATCAGTTTTGCATGTTGGATTCATTTGATATTATGCAAGTTTATATACACCACTAAACCAGCCTGTAGGCCTGATTAGCAAAATTCAATCTGAGGTGCTGAAGTGGCCAAGATCGATACAATTTGGCTTCTAGTATTTTATTGTTTTAGCAAAACACTCAGTCGATGAATTAGCAATAAACTATGATTTTTTTGGTTTTTTTTTGAACAAGCCGTTTATGTATATTACTAAATGTATTAAAAAAAACAGCCCTGGAAAACTCTTAAAATGAAACCATAGAAAACAGAATTTCTCTGAATGAGTTTGCTTGGACATAATTAATATGCAAAATTAAAAATTAGTGCAAAACTTGCTGATGCAGTTCAAGAAGAAATTCAACCTCTAAGGATATTAAACTTTATTGTGCAATCGCAAACAGTCAATCTAACTATTTGTTTTCATATGGCAAAAAAATTTACACTAATTTACACTGTAGTACAAATTAATCAAAGTACAGTTCAAACTATACAAATAATTCATCGTCCAATAAACAAAATAATCCACTGAAACGCTTACTACACAGCATATATATACGTCTTGTTTTGATCTAAAATATACGATCATGCTTGTACTATGAAGCAGCTTAGCAACCCCGATCTTGGACCGTTGAATCACATATATTTCAGTGCACTGCTTTTAGCTAGGTTAGCATGATTCAACCGTAATAAAAAAAATACACTTGAAAACCTGGCGTGTTGCAAATGTGTCGAAACAACACGCCGTTTTGTCCTCTCAGTTGACACGCTGAAAGTGTGCTGAACACACTTTTGACGTGTTGTATTTTAGGCGTGTTGTAGTTAGACGTGTTGCTTAAAACACGCCTTTGACGTGTTGAATATTGACTAAAACACGCATTTGGCGTGTTTTTCATTATCAGAACAACACGCCGTTTTGTCCTCTCAGTTGACACACCAAAAGCGTGTTGAACACGGTTTTGGCGTGTTGTCAATGTTAGTGTGTTGTAGGAACACACCAGGCGTGTTATTACTGTCAGACATCAAGAAACAACACGTCAGGCAACAACACGTCAAGAAAACAACACGTCCAGAAAACAACACGTCAAGAAAACAACACGTCAAGAAAACAACACGTCAAGAAACAACACGTCAAGAAACAACACACCAAAATAAACATCACGCCAAGAAACAACACGTCGAAATGTGTGATCTGAGAGAACAAAGTAAAACACTCTACAGCACACAAATTGTGTCTCAAATTCAAAAACACATACAAAATATAATTTTATTTTTACACTTTAGTTGGTATATATATACTGTAAAGGCGCTCGAATAAATAGTCTATAATATATAATTGGTGCTGATCTCAGTGAGAATTGGCAATCTATTGATTGTCTCGCATACGTAACGTCGCCTAACCTTCGTAATTTAATAGTTCGTTTCTTGGCATTAATTTTTGTTAATCAATTAATCTGTTCTATAGCGTAAGTAAAACATAAATCGTTTTAGATATCACGTTCCGTTTTTTTTCACTTCACGCAGTTCTGCAAACCTATAATAAAATAGTAAAAGAGTAATGTAAAAACTATAAATTAAATTTCATAAACCCTAATACTATAATTTAAACACTTTAGTACTCTAATGTCATAATACCATATTATACAATTAAGCCTAGAGTATTTTGGTATTTTAATATTATACACTCTACACTCTGCACTCTCAAACCTCCACTCTCTCCACTTCACACTCTGTACTCTACACTCTGCACTCCACACTCACTGCACTCCACACACTCTACACTCTGCACTCCACTCTCTCTGCACTCCACACTCTGCACTCCACTCTCCCTGTACTCCACACTCTGCACTCTACACTCTGTACTCTCCACTTTGCTACACTCTGCAGCCTGCACTCTGCTCCGCACTCTACACTCTGCAGCTTGCACTCTGTACTCTGCACTTTCCACTCTGGTACTGCAGTCTTCACTCTGCAGTCTACACTCTGCAGCTTGTACTCTCCACTCTGCAGTCTTCACTCTGTAGTCTACACTCTGCAATTTGTACTCTCCACTCTTCACTCTCCACTCTGCAGCTTGAACTCTGCAGCATGCATCCTACAGCTTGCACTCTGCACTATACACTCTGCAGCTTGAACTCTGCAGCTCGCACTCTACAGCTTTCACTCTGCAGCTTGCACTGTACTGCTTGCACTATACAGCTTGCACTCTGCAGCTTGCACTCTAAAGCTTGCACTCTGCAGCTTGCACTCTGCAGCTTGCACTCTACAGCTTGCACTCTGCACTACACACTCTGCAGCTTACACACTCCACTCTCCACTCTGCAGCTTGAACTCTGCAGCTTGCACTCTACAGCTTGCACTCTGTAGCTTGCACTCTGCTCCACACTCTACACTCTGCAGCTTGCACTCTGTACTCTGCACTTTCCACTCTGGCTCTGCAGTCTTCACTCTTCAGTATACACTCTGCAGCTTGTACTTTCCACTCTGCAGTCTTCACTCTGTAGTCTACACTCTGCAACTTGTACTCTCCACTATTCACTCTCCACTCTGCAGCTTTCACTCTGCAGCTTGCACTCTACTGCTTGCACTCTGCAGCTTGCACTCTACTGCTTGCACTCTACTGCTTGCACTCTGCAGCTTGCACTCTACAGCGTACACTCTCCACTCTCCACTCTCCACTCTGCAGCTTGAACTCTGCAGCTTGCACTCTACAGCTTGCACTCTACAGCTTGCACTCTGTAGCTTGCACTCTGCTCCGCACTCTACACTCTGCAGCTTGCACTCTGTACTCTGCACTTTCCACTCTGGCTCTGCAGTCTTCACTCTTCAGTATACAATCTGCAACTTGTACTTTCCGCTCTGCAGTCTTCACTCTGTAGTCTACACTCTGCAACTTGTACTCTCCCCTCTTCACTCTCCACTATGCAGGTTTCACTCTGCAGCTTGCACTCTACTGCTTGCAGTCTGCATCTTGCACTCTACAGCGTACACTCTCCACTCTCCACTCTGCAGCTTGAACTCTGCAGCTTCCACTCTACAGCTTGCACTCTGCACTATACAACTCTGCAGCTTACACTCTCCACTCTCCACTCTGCAGCTTGAACTCTGCAGCTTGCACTGTACAGCTTGCAATCTGTAGCTTGCACTCTGCTCCGCACTCTGCACTCTGCAGCTTGCACTCTGTTCTCTGCACTTTCCACTCTGACTCTGCAGTCTTCACTCTGCAGTATACACTCTGCAGCTTGTACTTTCCACTCTGTAGTCTTCACTCTGTAGTCTACACTCTGCAACTTGTACTCTCCACTCTTCACTCTCCGCTCTGCAGCTTTCACTCTGCAGCTTGCACTCTACTGATTGCAGCCTGCAGCTTGCACTCTAAAGCGTACACTCTCCACTCTCCACTCTGCAGCTTGAACTCTGCAGCTTGCACTCTACAGCTTGCACTCTGCACTATACACTCTGCAGCTTACACTCTCCACTCTCCACTCTGCAGCTTGCACTCTGCAGCTTGCACTCTACAGCTTGCACTCTGCACTCTGCACTATACACTCTGCAGCTTAAACTCTCCACTCTCCAGTCTGCAGCTTGAACTCTGCAGCTTGCACTCTACAGCTTGCACTCTGCACTATACACTCTGCAGCTTACACTCTCCACTCTCCACTCTGCAGCTTGCACTCTGCAGCTTGCACTCTACAGCTTGCACTCTGCACTCTGCACTATACACTCTGCAGCTTAAACTCTCCACTCTCCAGTCTGCAGCTTGAACTCTGCAGCTTGCACTCTACAGCTTACACTCTCCAGCTTGCACTCTGCAGCTTACACTCTTCACTCTCCACTCTGCAGCTTGCACTCTGCAACTTGCACCCTTCACTCTCCACTCTGCAGCTTGCACTCTACAGCTTACACTCTGCAGCTTGCACTCTGCAGCTTGCACTCTGCAGCTTACACTCTTCACTCTCCACTCTGCACCTTGCACTCTGCGACTTGCACTCTACAGCTTGCACTCTGCAACTTACACCCTTCACTCTCCACTCTGCGCTTGCACTCGCACTCTGCACTATACACTCTGCAGCTTGCACTCTTCACTCTCCACTCTGCAGCTTGAACTCTGCAGCTTGCACTCTACAGCTTGCACTCTGCGCTATACACTCTGCAGCTTACACTCTGCACTCTCCACTCCACACTACACCCTGTACTCCACACTCTACGTACACTCTACACTACACCCTGTACTGTTCACTACACGCCACACTCTGTACGTTCTACTAAGCACTCTGAAATCTGAGCTCTGCTCTCCGAACTCTACACTCAGCAATCTGCACTCCATACTCTGCACTCTACACTCCACAACCTACATTTTGTACTCTCCACTAAGCACTCTCCATTCTCCACTCTCCACTCACTGTTCTACACTCTGTACTCTCCATTCTACACTCTCAGTGCACTCTACACTCTCAGTGCACTCTATCTACACTCTCATTTCACTCTCATTGCTCTCTACACTCTACACTTTACACTCTCAGTGCACTCTACACTCTCCATTCTACATTCTACACCAAGAACTCTGCACTCTACATTCTAAACTCTGTACTCTGCATTTTCCAATCTGCACTCTAGACTCTACGTACAATTAATTCAAATTCAGTAAAATTTTGCCGTTAAGAACATTCATAGGAATTTGTTTGCGTAAAACCTGCATATTTATATAATTGATAGTGGTCAACAGAGAGTTTATATAGTTTGTAATACGTAATTGCTTTAATTTATAGATGATTTCATTCAAGCCATTTATTAAATTGGTTTTTTGTGGCTTTAATAAAGGGCATGTACAAAACTAGTGATCACTTGATATTTAGTAATGTATTTAGAATACCTGTTCTTTGACTATCTCTTGCAAATTTTAAACTGTTTGGTTGCATTATTTCTTGTCGGACCTCATTAGGGAACTCGAATAAACAAAACTTCAAAAAAAAAAGACTAGGGAACAGAGGTCTGCAATTAAACCACATTTCTCTGTTTAAGTGAACTAGTCTTTTTGCACTGAATGAAGGAATGTTTGTGATACAAGTGATGTTTTGTATGCTTCCTGAAGCTACCAAGCAACCTTTCTTGTGAAGTGTATATTTTATAGACTTTTTAGATCTACCAAATATAGGTTGATAGTAGTTAATTGTAAATTCAATTGGATTGGGAAAATTTAGGACGACAGCTCATGGGTTATGGCGGCGTATGTACATGCAAGGATTTAAAAGTTTAAAAAATCCGTAAAAAAGTCGATTTTGACTAGATGTAATAGGACAAATATGTGTTTAGTGAACAATTTACTTTAATCGTTATGAATTCTTACCTTATATACAATGATATTACAGCGTTGTAGTTCCTTTTTTGTCGAACTGTTTCAGTTCATACAGTATAAACTTCATGTCAGATAACAAACAAAAACGAAAACCCGAACCATTGTATTTCCACACTTGACTGGCCAGTTTGAGATGCTTTTTCTTTTACATTGGGTTCTCAAGAGTTGAACATAAAAATAGAAACAATATTATGTTATTCATATGATATTGATAGGTATTTTTAATCAACGTCGTGGCGTTCATGCTGAAAAACACTGACTTTTTATAGCAACCCGTTATAAAATTTTACTTACTGTGTCCAAAGCTTGATATTCTTCGTAACATTTCTTTATTGAAAGTCCTCAGCTCTGCCTGGTAGTGGTATTTACAGTTGTGGTGAACTTTGTCTCTTCTAAGGATACAATTCAGACGTTATAAATGTTGTGGTTTACTGTTATTTTCTCAAACAAAAAACTTATAAAAACCTTCGCCCTGTGGCCCCGCAGCTCTGGACTTCGGACTGAAAAAGGTGGCGTGATGTTTCGTCATCACTTTCAATATATGGCGCCGTTTACCGTATAAGGTCTGGTTACGTCGCCAGCTTGCAGCAACAAAACGTTAAACGTGTTCTTTTAACACGCTGGCGTGTTCTTCACCGACAGTCATCGGCAACAACACGTTAATGTATGTTTTTCATTCTTCAGTAACAACACGTCGGTGTGTTCTTTTAACACGCTGGCGTGTTCTTAGCAAAGATTTTTGGCGATAACACGTTGATGTGTTCTTTTAACACGTCGATGTGTTCTACTCCAACAACACGTTGATGTGTTGTTTTAACACGTCGGCGTGTTTTATGGCTTTTGCAACACACTTTTGCTGTGTTGTAGCAGTTTTTTGACGTGTTGTTGACAGTTGATGGCGTGTTGTTTGAATTTGGTGTGTTGTTACAACACGCTAGAACTTATTTAGACGTGTTCTTCCCGCAACTGCATGTTGAAAAAACAACACACTGACGTGTTATAACTTCACACGGCAAGGTTTTCGTAACACGTCAACGTGTCGTATAAACACGTCGACGTGTTCTAACAACACGCTTACAACACGTCAAGTTTTCTAGTGTATATAACAAACGTAAAAATCGCAGCCACGCTTCTCAATATAAAATGAAAATTATTATTCGAGAACTATTAACTTTAGTTTGGAAAGGGTGAGATTGTGGGCACTTGTTGGTTTTATTTTAATATGGAATACCGGTCAGCAGATTTCAGTGTCTATTAATTGTTAATAGCCATTTGTTAATAGCCATGGCTATATCCGAAGATTTTGAAGGGCATTGAAGACTTATGACATACGAATCCTAGGTTTAAAATGAAGGAATTTTTGGAAAAAGCAATTACTGTTGAACTTTGTCAACTTTCGGCCGGAATAATAAACGAAAATGCACTTTAGTCTACCCAGAGACTGTTTGGTTTATACTTTTTCGGTTTCCACAACAACTGAAACTTGAATTACGCTACACTATAGCCTACAATTTAACAAAATTAAATCTCATTAACTCTTGGTCAGTTGACAGTCTTCAATAGCTAAATAAACCAAAAAACAATACGAAAAACCTGTTACTTTCCTGACCGTCGAATTTGCTTTTGTTCGGCAGATATTTTCCCCTTAAATTCCTTTTTGTATCTAAAAATATTATTGGCAGAAGGTCGGTAATTCTAAAACATATTGGTTTCTTCATTGTGATGATCTGTAAGAAAGTTTAGACCGAATTTCCTGGTGGATCACAGTGTTAAAAGAACTTGGACGTACGTTTGTCGAACAGCGGCCGGAAAGATTTTGGTTGCCCTCTCAAAACTATAGGGCCTAGTCTCGCTGTGCATAATGGGATCAGTCCCCATTTTGTTTACAGGATCTGGCAGGCCCTCTCAACAGTGTGACCTGTCCATGATGCAATAGGGCCTGTGGAGGAGGCAGTGCGAGACCTCCTTTGGAGGATTGGGGAGAGGAGGAGAAGGAGAGCCTGCACGCGTAGTATTGTTTTTGCGGATACTGGTTGCTAAACCATATCAGCTATGTCATGAGCGCGGTTGTGTGTGTGTGTGTGTGTGTGTGTGTGTGTGTGTGTTTGTGTGTGTAAGAATGTTTTCGTCAATCACGTGATCAACGAAAACAATCAATAGCGGATCCGAAACAACATACTACAGAAGTCTTATTTGTATGTTCGAAGGGTTTACGAACGTGTACCAAAACAACGAATGGAAGATAGAAAGTTGAGTTTTGCTTCAGGTAGACATTTGCGCGCAATCACAAGACGCCAAGAAATATATGACAAGTCGACGGCTGTCAGTGGGCTACTGGTCTGTCGGTATAAATTTGGACGGTTTCGAAACAATATGTATTTCAGTATTTTAATACATTTTTATGTATGTATGTACTGTTGTTTTATACTATAAATACAAGCGTGCAGTGACTGCATATATACATGCAATACTTTCTCGTGTTCATCTCAGCATCACATAATCAAACCATACAAGGTGTTTATACTATAATAATTCCGTAACGCGTTTCGACTTTGTCGCCTAAACGACAAGCTTTCCAAGGACGAAGAAACAGTGTGAGCGCTTGTTTGGCTTCGGATTAAAGATCTTTCTGAAATCTGTATGCCCTTTTAACTATTAAATGTTTCAAGTGTTTACGTATTAGGCGCTCGACCAAGATGTTTTAGCTATAAGTTTACACGTAGAAATCCACCGTGCTTGGGACCTTTTATGTTACATGTAGACGTATTCAATACTTACTCAAAAAAACGCGTCGAACATTGATATATTTAGACGCATCAATGCATGTGTTACTAGAGTCGAAAACATAGACATATAAAACATAAAAATATCATATTGTTTAAAAATGCGATTAACGTCCGCGTTTCCTGTTTCTGCCGATTTACCTAAACGTGAGTTCAAATATTTTAGTATTAGTCGTTAGAGATTGGTGTTAATCGTTAGAAATTAACGATTATTGTTATTTCTATAGGTGAGACGTGAGAGTACATGTTGAAGGGAAAAAGAAGGCAGAAGAGTGCTGTCAATTTATAGCGTTTTTGCTCAGACAAGTGTTAAACCGTTCGAATCAATATTTCTGAAACCTGAATATCCTTTGAATTAATGTTTGAAGTGTTAACATGATAAGCGCTGGGCCGAGATGTTAATTAAGCGGGCTAGTACTATTTCATGATACAGCGATACAGCGATACAGGAACCAACTTATGCTAATTATTCAAATTACGCGATACAAAGTACAAACTATTTCTCTTTCCGGGGGGTGGGGGGTAGTTGTTCTGAAGAATTACCAATATACTGTTTGAGTAATAATAAGGATATTAACCCTTTGAGACCTGAAAAAGACTTTTATTATTTTATTCTGGCTAACGCCAGACGATTTTACTCTTCAACGGGAAGGCTCCAGGCTATAAAGGGTTAAGGATAATCGCACGCAACGCCAAATTTTGACACTTATAACTCCTTAAAGTCCGAGACCTTTCTCTGTGGTGAATAACATCGCATGCATGACGTTAGCCAGTATAAAATACTTAAAATACCCACTATATATAAAGGGATAACGCGCCTTTGTCGCAGGTTTGAGAGCAAGTGCGCTATGGCCAAGTGAAATAGCGCTTTACAAGTATTATAATCATGCCGGTAATAGGATTTCCTATCGATCGTAGTCTCTACGTCTTACTGAGATTCAACTCACAGAAAACGCCATTGAATAAAGCGTGTTTGTATCTCATAAAGAGTATATTGGAATTTCTTCATCGAGATATGTAGTTGTAAGCGTAGTGAGCACAATTTTCAGCCACATGACTGATTAATAACAGTGTTCTAAAGTCACTTGTGATCTTCTAAAAGCTTCAAGACGGAGCAAAGATCGATAGCACACCGCGTGGTTTCGCAAAGCCTCTCGGGATGATGCAATAATTGCAATTTGTCGACCAGAAAAATAATACCGAAACCTAGACTGGGCTACCTGTGGTAGCCCGAGTAATAAAAATAATAATAATAATGATAGATAGGTAACTGAATGTCATGAAAATTTAAATATTTAGATTCACTGAAATAGTAATTCAGCCTCTGAACATGTTGTAATTAGTAATACAACCAAACATTACGTCTAAATAAATATTTTGAATAATACAACTACCTCGAGTTTTGTGCTGGGGCCTTATATATGTCACAAGATTCTCTAGTATTTTCAGTATGTTTTGGTATGTTTGCATGAAATTGAATTTACAATCCACAATTAGTTATATTAGACCCTCACGTCAAATAAATACCAGTATCCGCATGTACGCATTGCGTACCTATTTAGACAGACAGACAGACAGACAGACAGACAGACAGACAGACAGACAGACAGACAGACAGACAGACAGACAGACAGACAGACAGTGAAGTTTATGTACTATTTAAAACATGAGCAGCAGTGTTTTATCAGATTTAAATCACGAGGCGATAGCCGAGTATTTTAGATCTGATAAAACACGTACTGCGAATGTTTTAAATGGCTTCAAAAACTACTCATATAGAAATCAATTTTGAAAATTGAAGTTGTCTGAAGAAAAAGTTCATCGAAAATAGCGAGCGTGTCTCTATCACTTATAGAGACATGTCACGGTCATGATTTTCCTTTGTGTTTTCCTCATGAATTATTAATGCGTTTTTGAAATATATTTATAATCTTTGTCACTTTCTGATATAGAAATTGTTTAATATTATCATCAACTAAAGTTTCATCTTGATGTCTTTTACTTCTGCTAAAGTTGGTTTACTATTCATAACAGGAAATAACGTCAAACTAGGGCCACGCCGTCAACACGGAATCACGTCTTAGCGTGTCTTTTTAGCAGAAGAAAAAGTCATGAAGATGAAGATAATTTTAAACAATCCCCCTCTCAGAAAGTGACAAAGATTTAAAAACAACAACACAAAAACATATACAAAAACCTATACACAGTAATACACTAATACGTTAAAAATAATCTTTAAGGTATACGTTATAAACTAAATGGTTTGAAACCAGGAGTATTAAACATGTTTGAGAAAGTTGCTCGTCTAGGTTAGAGTAGTCTTGAGAAAGACTGTTTGTGGACTTGACTCTGAAGATGACCGCCGCTGAAACGTCAGTCACTACCACCTCAAATAGTCTTTCTCAAGACTACTCTAACCTAGACGAGCAACTTTCTCAAACGTCGACGTTATAGTCGAAAAAAAAATTGGTTTAAGATGAAAGATTTTTAAACAGGTTTATTTCTAGTGTTCAAATATGCAAGGGACCTTGTGTGACTTCTCGAAGGGATTAATATATTCAGCCACTCCTAAGTTCAAATACTTTGTTTATTCTGAACTGTAAATCATTTCTTTGTCAACAAGGCGACTTTATGCCGTTGAAATGAAGCACACTTGAGCAGCGACGGTCTATTGAGTGATAGCTATGACGTTAAAAATCACACCATTCGACTAAAGTTGGCATCACTCACATATGATTAACATATTTATATGCATATACATATACATGCAGTAGTGGAGTAGAGTAGGGTAGGGTGGGGTAGGTAAGGTAGGGTAGGGTAGGGTAGGGTAGAGTAGGGTAGGGTAGGGTAGAGTATGGTAGGGTATGGTAGAGTAGGGTAGAGTAGGGTAGGGTACGGCAGAGTAGGGTAGGGTAGAGTAGGGTAGGGTAGAGTAGGGTAGGGCAGGGTAGGGTAGGGTAGGGTAGAGTAGGGTAGGGTAGGATAGAGTAGGGTAGGGTAGGGTAGAGTGGAGTGGAGCACTGAGTAGAGTGGAGTAGAGAAGAACAGAGGAGAGCAGAGGAGAGCAGAGGAGAGCAGAGGAGAGCAGAGGAGAGCAGAGCAGAGCAGAGGAGAGCAGAGCAGAGCAGAGCAGAGCGGAGTATAGTGGAGTGGAGTGGAGTGGAGTGGAGTGGAGTGGAGTGGAGTGGAGTGGAGTGGAGTGGAGTGGAGTGGAGTGGAGTGGAGTGGAGTGGAGTGGAGTGGAGTAGAGTAGAGTAGGGTTTTAGAAGGGTGTTTTTCATTATTACTTGAAAGAAAAGTATCAATCTACTTAAGAGTCTATTTATATATCAAAATCAAGCTAAATATACATTAGAACAAAACATTTTCAAACTTAAAAAATCCCGGAATAAAATAGAAAAAAAAGTGACGCCTTTGGAAGTAAACTTTTAAAATTTTAGAAGCTTATATTTTTTTAACAACTCTCAATTTTTCGACAAAATGTTTTCGTTTAATATATTAATATTTTATTAATAATTCATAAAAAAATATTAAAGAAATAAATATTTATTATTTCATATATTTAATATATTATTTATATTTAATTTATATATTTAATTAATCAGTATTTATTAGAAATCGAAGAAAGATTACGATTAAATTTAGTTTATTACAAGTAATATTTGGCATTTCACTCGATTGAACTGGATAGACTAGGTAATTTAAATTAATTTAAATTAATTCTAGTTAATTATCTAATTAATCCTAGTCTATCCAGTTTAATCGAGTGAAATGCCAAATATTACTTGTAATATACCCAATTCTACTCTCGGCATTACCACATTATACATATATATATATATATATATATATATATATATATACAAAGTATAAAGTATAGTTTTACCTTAAAGTCTTCGCTACCAGAGGTTTCACCCTAAACGGGATCATCAGGCGACTGGAAAATATCGGTTAGTGGGCTGCTTAAATGCGTTAGTTGGGGCGTGGGTGTGGGCGTCGAAACGTCCGGCGCATTCATTTGGAGCGTGGGTGTGGGCGTCGAAACGTTGCGCGCATTCCTTTGATTGTTTAGGTTGTTGATCCGAAATCTATTTTTGTGCCGACACGTCGAAACTATTTCTGATCTTTTGTTTAGTAAGAGTTGTTTGTCTGCCTTCATGATGAAAAGTTTTTCGTCCAAACATAAATTGCATCTTTTTGATCCTCCCGTGTAAGAAATTGAGTGTTTTAGTATAGACCAGGTTATGTCGAAACTTTGGTTTTTTTCTTTTAGATTCCAAATGTATTTCGAAAGTTCCGTCTCATTTGAATACTTTTTATTTTATTTTTATTCTCGTGGCCAAGCTCTTGGCAACGGCTTACGTAGCTCAGTGGTAAGAGCCAGACTAGTTCCTAGTCCTCTTTTCTCTCAAACTTATTTTGGTGCCGTCACAGAATAGGGATCGAGCGAGAGCACTAGCGGAAAATGTTCAACTTTATCTAACATGAATCCTGCTGGGGCTCGGATTCTTTAATCCTTATGAACGAGGACACTTAAAGAAACTTCTTCTTGAGAGCAGACAGCAAACGAGTAGGTTTCTTTATTTTACATTACGTTAAAAGGTCGTTACATACGAGGCTTTATAAAGTAATGTTCTACGTAGGAAGCGATCGTGTTGAAACACATTTATACAAATCGAAATATGCTATTTTAACGTTTCGGCAGTAGACCAACCTTGCTATATGATTGTAAAAAGAATTGTGCAGACCGACGTGAGTGTTATCTGCCTTGGTTTTCCGAAAAAAAACGTTTGGTGCCTGTATAATTTGGGTCCAGATTTGGGGCCAAGCCAAGCAAAACATTTTATTCCAGGCCTCTCACAATTTCGGTCTGTCGCTCGACGTTAAAAAGAGGCCTGGGAACCAGGCTGGGTCAGATCACTGCACTAGCTTCGCCGCGCGGCAGGGCATATTTCGCTCTGGGAACGAGATTGGGTCGTGGGTTAAATTCCTGGCCGGAAGACCTTGATGTTGCATTTTTCGCAACTGGTCCGGTTTGGTCTTATAATGTACATGGGGGCGGACAAAAAAAAGTGGCCATCATCATATTTGATGGAGGGAGATGGTTAGGAAACGTCATAAAATCCATTGTTCTAGGTGTTTGTGCACCTTGTGCACGGTCACGGTTGAAAATTCGATTGTTTTACTATTGCTTTACCTTTGCGAACTAAGATAGCAGTGTAAAAGAGATTGGGCACTACGTGTTTGTTTTGTCTTCTGGTTCGAGGTATTCCAGTACTTATTACAAATAATGACATATTTCGAGCCGTGTTTCCAATAGAAAACGTTTGTGTTCAGTCGTTTGTTTATATCAAATGAGCTTTAAAAAACTTTGTGCACGGTAAAACCCCGTTCAACCTCCAAGTAGGTTCTTGTTCAATATATTTTAAGTTTGCCGGGTTTCCTAACCATCTCTCTCTATCAACTATGCCATCATTAAAAATATGGTTAATGTGGAATAACTGTTACTCGAGAAAAGAAAAATATGTAACCACCTCCTGTATGTATTCTACACTGGAAATTTTCCTTCACCAACTTCGATTACTTTAAATCTATTCACTTTGAAAATACAGATCTGTTTAAGAAGCTAAACCAATTAAAATGTGGTTATTCGCATTTCTTAAAGGGTTATGCAGCGAAAAATAAGTTCGGGAGAGACTCGCTTATTTCAAAGAACTTTTGAAATTATAAAGATTGACGTTTGCATCTCTTCCATATCTCACTTCGTTCTTTAGATATTGAGATTTGCGTGAAATGCAAAGAACATCTCTTAGACGTCACACTGTATAATGACCTGTTGGAAAATCATGTCTATTCTTGCAATAATTCAAGTAAATCCCTTGAGCCATTTCATGTATAGTGTCCTGCGATACACAGAAGCACATGCATGCACAGTTAAAAGTGATTTCGTTAAATAATCTCAAATTGATATTCAAGATTTTCCAACAAGTCATTATACAGTGTGACGTCTAAGTGATGTTATTATATTTAAAAAAAATCTCAATATCTCAAGAACGAAGTGAGATACGGAAGAGCTGCAAACGACAATATTTATAACTTCAAAAGTTATTTGAAATAAGAGTCTCTCTCGAACTTATTTTTCGCTGCATAAGCCCTTTAAATACATGTACATGCAGTCAAGTTTGACCTCCAAAACACCACACCCATATAGATCATGGTAATAAATAAATATTATTATGTTATCCGTTTCAGTTACTTCAAAATAGGAACCAAAAGCTCCTTACAAATCAGTCATAACTATTTTAATGAACGTCAGTAGAGTTTAGATTCTGTTTTTAGCAAGAGCGTGCCAATATTTGGCGGCCTTGTCGTTTGTATTTCCGACGGATAACACGAGGTCCTTGAAAAATGAAGTGCTAACTTCTTAACTTTACATGGAATAATAATGTTATCAATAATTCATTCGATGCACTATATAATCGAAGACAAACGAGACCCTACTCACGACTGGCTCTTAATCCAAGCAAGCACTTGTATAGCGGTGAATATAGAGCGATACAGCCCAGCCATATAGTCAAGACAATGGATTACGAGTATAGTGATGTAGGCTGTTGGAAACAGAGGGCTATAAAGCAAGGTTATATTATCAGATTTTATCGTGGTGTGTTCAAGAGCCCGAAAATGATATACTTCGTTCTAACGTCAAGTGGTTTGATTTCGTTTGAAGGCAAGCCAGATAACGACTCAACGCCGTTAAGCTTCCTGTCATTCGATCAGCTTACGTCTATTAAGCTAGATCAGATTGAACTGAACAGTTGTACTACCCTGTCATGTATGGAGATCACAAATAAAGAATCTACGAGCTTTTGGATGGCATTTAGTCGAGAGGAAGAGCGAGATGAATGGGTGCTGGCGACAATGACGGCCTACTCGGAATCCCTTGTTTCGCCACGCGGTAGTTCTAATCTTCCTGAAGCAACCAACGAGTCAAGCACACAGACTTACTCGGTCTCCCACTGCAAAAATCCAGTTTGGGAAGACAGAGCTTTCGCAGAAAACGCAGAAAAGGGAATCGTGGGGAGAGTTTACGGAGAGCAAGGTCGTGTGGCGCGGCTTTGCATGATTGCACAAAAAATGTCGACACGATTAGAAAAACTTCAATAAACAACCCTCGTCTTCACGAAGCAAGACTATCGCAAGAATTAGGAAGAAAACGGAAATCAGAAACAGACCTAAATGTCGTGTCTCGTTTTCCTTCGGCTTGGGAATCAGATTGTCAAGAGAAAGAATTTCAGACTTCTCGTCTTCAGCATCGATATTCAGCCAGATTACAACCCTTCCAAAAAAGACCGTGACACGAAGACTGGCCTTTTTTCGAAAATACTATCAAGGCATTCGGCCAAATAAGTGTATATAGTTGAGAGACAAAAAGAAATTTGTACATTAATCGCACTTAAAATAAAACATTTGTATAGCTCTCTATATATAATGTATTGAATTTACTTGTTATAAGTGAAGGTTACATATGTGTATATATACCGTAACCTTCTGATGACCAGTGAGACACTCTAACCATTGAGCTACAAGAACTCAGATGGTGAGTGAAGGTTACATATGTGTACAATCTGTAACCTTCTAATGACCAGTGAGATAATCTAACCGTTTCAAATTGTGATATCAAAGTACAGTATCGATAGTTAAGCGAACTACTGGCAAGTAAAAAATCGATCATGTAGCGGCCATCTTGGTACTAAAAATTCTTCATATCCGAAAACGAGTGCCAAAATTCTTTATCACTTGAAAAAGCCATTTCCTTTTGGCGGTTGGGCTTGCCGAAAACAACAGAAACAAAGACAGGTTCTACGCAACTAAACTCACCTACAATCCTGGACAAAAGTGCTTGGGACACTATGCGAAAATCGGCAAAATCGGCAAAGTGTCCCAACAATTTTCTCCAGGATTGTGTGAAAATGACGAGTTTATGATTTTTTAATAAAAAACAGCTTTTTAACTTTGTAACATTGCAAAATATATACAGTTTAATAAAAGAGCCCCCATCTCTGCTCCCCCTTACCCCCTCAATGGGGAAGGGATCACTGGAGCAGAGTCTCTGCAGAGTTCCCACCCGCACCGGTACCACCCGCACGAGAGCTCTATTTAATTTACATATTCATCAAACCTTCTATACCCCAGAACCAATTTGTTGTTCATGCATGTGGGAGCGTATTTATGTCATTTTCGAGCAAACTGCGCAGAATCGCCGCCCCGAAATTGTTTTTTTTTCCTTCGATTTTGTTTAATTCGTCATTTTCAGACAATCCTGGACAAAAGTGCTTGGGACACTATGCGAAAATCGGCAAAATCGGCAAAGTGTCCCAACAATTTTCTCCAGGATTGTGTGAAAATGACGAGTTTATGATTTTTTAATAAAAAACAGCTTTTTAAACTTTGTAACATTGCAAAATATATACAGTTTAATAAAAGAGCCCCCATCTCTGCTCCCCCTTACCCCCTCAATGGGGAAGGGATCACTGGAGCAGAGTCTCTGCAGAGTTCCCACCCGCACCGGTACCAACCCGCACGAGAGCTCTATTTAATTTACATATTCATCAAACCTTCTATACCCCAGAACCAATTTGTTGTTCATGCATGTGGGAGCGTATTTATGTCATTTTCGAGCAAACTGCGCAGAATCGCCGCCCCGAAATTGTTTTTTTCTTCGATTTTGTTTAATTCGTCATTTTCAGGACAATCCTGGACAAAAGTGCTTGGGACACTATGCGAAAATCGGCAAAATCGGCAAAGTGTCCCAACAATTTTCTCCAGGATTGTGTGAAAATGACGAGTTTATGATTTTTCAATAAAACACAGCTTTTTAACTTTGTAACATTGCAAAATATATACAGTTTAATAAAAGAGCCCCCATCTCTGCTCCCCCTTACCCCCTCAATGGGGAAGGGATCACTGGAGCAGAGTCTCTGCAGAGTTCCCACCCGCACCGGTACCACCCGCACGAGAGCTCTATTTAATTTACATATTCATCAAACCTTCTATACCCCAGAACCAATTTGTTGTTCATGCATGTGGGAGCGTATTTATGTCATTTTCGAGCAAACTGCGCAGAATCGCCGCCCCGAAATTGTTTTTTTCTTCGATTTTGTTTAATTCGTCATTTTCAGACAATCCTGGACAAAAGTGCTTGGGACACTATGCGAAAATCGGCAAAATCGGCAAAGTGTCCCAACAATTTTTCTCCAGGATTGTGTGAAAATGACGAGTTTATGATTTTTCAATAAAACACAGCTTTTTAACTTTGTAACATTGCAAAATATATATACAGTTTAATAAAAGAGCCCCCATCTCTGCTCCCCCTTACCCCCTCAATGGGGAAGGGATCACTGGAGCAGAGTCTCTGCAGAGTTCCCACCCGCACCGGTACCACCCGCACGAGAGCTCTATTTAATTTACATATTCATCAAACCTTCTATACCCCAGAACCAATTTGTTGTTCATGCATGTGGGAGCGTATTTATGTCATTTTCGAGCAAACTGCGCAGAATCGCCGCCCCGAAATTGTTTTTTTCTTCGATTTTGTTTAATTCGTCATTTTCAGACAATCCTGGACAAAAGTGCTTGGGACACTATGCGAAAATCGGCAAAATCGGCAAAGTGTCCCAACAATTTTCTCCAGGATTGTGTGAAAATGACGAGTTTATGATTTTTCAATAAAACACAGCTTTTTAACTTTGTAACATTGCAAAATATATACAGTTTAATAAAAGAGCCCCCATCTCTGCTCCCCCTTACCCCCTCAATGGGGAAGGGATCACTGGAGCAGAGTCTCTGCAGAGTTCCCACCCGCACCGGTACCACCCGCACGAGAGCTCTATTTAATTTACATATTCATCAAACCTTCTATACCCCAGAACCAATTTGTTGTTCATGCATGTGGGAGCGTATTTATGTCATTTTCGAGCAAACTGCGCAGAATCGCCGCCCCGAAATTGTTTTTTTCCTTCGATTTTGTTTAATTCGTCATTTTCAGACAATCCTGGACAAAAGTGCTTGGGACACTATGCGAAAATCGGCAAAATCGGCAAAGTGTCCCAACAATTTTCTCCAGGATTGTGTGAAAATGACGAGTTTATGATTTTTTAATAAAAAACAGCTTTTTAACTTTGTAACATTGCAAAATATATACAGTTTAATAAAAGAGCCCCCATCTCTGCTCCCCCTTACCCCCTCAATGGGGAAGGGATCACTGGAGCAGAGTCTCTGCAGAGTTCCCACCCGCACCGGTACCACCCGCACGAGAGCTCTATTTAATTTACATATTCATCAAACCTTCTATACCCCAGAACCAATTTGTTGTTCATGCATGTGGGAGCGTATTTATGTCATTTTCGAGCAAACTGCGCAGAATCGCCGCCCCGAAATTGTTTTTTTTTCTTCGATTTTGTTTAATTCGTCATTTTCAGACAATCCTGGACAAAAGTGCTTGGGACACTATGCGAAAATCGGCAAAATCGGCAAAGTGTCCCAACAATTTTCTCCAGGATTGTGTGAAAATGACGAGTTTATGATTTTTCAATAAAACACAGCTTTTTAACTTTGTAACATTGCAAAATATATACAGTTTAATAAAAGAGCCCCCATCTCTGCTCCCCCTTACCCCCTCAATGGGGAAGGGATCACTGGAGCAGAGTCTCTGCAGAGTTCCCACCCGCACCGGTACCACCCGCACGAGAGCTCTATTTAATTTACATATTCATCAAACCTTCTATACCCCAGAACCAATTTGTTGTTCATGCATGTGGGAGCGTATTTATGTCATTTTCGAGCAAACTGCGCAGAATCGCCGCCCCGAAATTGTTTTTTTCTTCGATTTTGTTTAATTCGTCATTTTCAGACAATCCTGGACAAAAGTGCTTGGGACACTATGCGAAAATCGGCAAAATCGGCAAAGTGTCCCAACAATTTTGTCCAGGATTGTGTGAAAATGACGAGTTTATGATTTTTCAATAAAACACAGCTTTTTAACTTTGTAACATTGCAAAATATATACAGTTTAATAAAAGAGCCCCCATCTCTGCTCCCCCTTACCCCCTCAATGGGGAAGGGATCACTGGAGCAGAGTCTCTGCAGAGTTCCCACCCGCACCGGTACCACCCGCACGAGAGCTCTATTTAATTTACATATTCATCAAACCTTCTATACCCCAGAACCAATTTGTTGTTCATGCATGTGGGAGCGTATTTATGTCATTTTCGAGCAAACTGCGCAGAATCGCCGCCCCGAAATTGTTTTTTTCTTCGATTTTGTTTAATTCGTCATTTTCAGACAATCCTGGACAAAAGTGCTTGGGACACTATGCGAAAATCGGCAAAATCGGCAAAGTGTCCCAACAATTTTGTCCAGGATTGTAGATAACTCTATCAGTCATATCTAAACTGTTCTCTCTAGAGGTCCAGTAAGGACCATCCCTCATTGATCCAGTGTTACTACAGAAGGAAACCAGAGTAAATTAACTAACTTTATTTATACTGGATAACTCTATCAGTCATATCTAAACTGTTCTCTCTAGAGGTCCAGTAAGAACCATCCTTCATTGATCCAGTGTTACTGCAGAAGGAAACCAGAGTAAACAAAACTAACTTTATTTATATTGGATAACTCTATCAGTCATATCTAAACTGTTTCCCTAGACGTCCAGTAAGGACCATCCTTCATTGATCCAGTGTTACTACGAGGAAACCAGAGTAAACTAAACTAACTTTATTTATACTGGATAACTCTATCAGTCATATCTAAACTGTTCTCTCTATAGGTCCAGTAAGAACCATCCCTCATTGGTCCAGTGCTACTACAGAAGGAAACCGGAGTAAACTAAACTAACTTTATTTATACTGGATAACTCTATCAGTCATATCTAAACTGTTCTCTCTAGAGGTCCGGTAAGGATCATCCCTCATTGGTCCAGTGTTACTACAGAAGGAAACCAGAGTAAACTAAACTAACTTTATTTATATTGGATAACTCTATCAGTCATACCTAAACTGTTCTCTCTAGAGGTCCAGTAAGGATCATCCCTCATTGATCCAGTGTTACTACAGAAGAAAACCAGAGTACCCAGAGAAAACCTGTGGTGTTTGGTAGAGTCATGGAATATACTATCAAAAACTATTACAACAAAAAAAACATCACACTCTCAAACTTCATGAAGTTACTATTCAACTACTACATCGGCGCACTTAACAACACATATGACGTAGGCAACCCACGAACATGGAAAAGCATATGTTTAAGATGCAGCACAGCT
>JAWNZC010000100.1:1330000-1512500 GCA_035771165.1 Paragorgia papillata | reverse complement strand
TGTGGAGGATCATCATTTCCCTCAGCCACTCATGGTCTATCGAATCGTAGGCTTTCTTCACATCAATCCACGCCATACTGAGGTTGCGCTTGCCTCGTCTGCTGTCTTGGCATACCATTCTGCCTATCAGTAGGTTGTCGATCGTTCCACTACATTTTTCCTTCGCACCCCTCTGCTCTCCTTGCATCAGACCATATTTATCCAGGTGTTGATCCATGGGTTTCAGTACACATGAAGTATGCCACTTGTACACTGTGTTCAGGCATGTTATAGGTCTTTGATTATCACTGGAGAATTCGCTAGGTTTCGGGATAAGAAAGGTCTTGCCTTCAGTGAACCACCATGGGTAATCGTGATCTTCCTGAAACACCGCTTTGAAACTCCTTCCAACTCCCTCGTATAGTGACTGTGCCTTTTTCCACCAAAAGCTTGCTATCCGATCAGGGCCAGGCGCGTTCCAGTTCCGTTTCTTAAGGATTACACTCACCACACGGTTTGTGTCCGACTCACATATTTCTTGAGAGGGTGATGGTACATGGTCACTGATAGCAGCTCTCACGTCTTCCAACCACTCCGCTTCAATATTTCCAGTCCCTTCGCTTTCCCACAATGATTTCCAGTAGCTTCTTGCTTCTTCGAGATTTTCAAATCTGTTTTGGTTGTTCTCTTCATCTCGAGATGTTGCTTCATATTTCGGTTTTTCGTTATTTCCGTCTTTCTCAATCATCTTCTTCATACATGCGTAATTATTATTATTATTATATTATTAATTATTATTATTACTATTATTATTGTTATTATTATTATCGTCATTATCATCATCATCATCATCATCATCATTATCATCATCATTATTATTATTATTATTATTATTATCATCATCATCATCATTTTCGCTATTATTATTATTATCATCATAATCATCATTATTATTATTATTATTATTATTATTATTATTATTATTATTATTATCATCATCACCAACATCATCATCATTATTATTATTATTATTATTATCATCATCATCATCATCATCATCATCATTATTATTATTATTATTATTATTATTATCATCATCATCACCATCATCATCATCATTATTATTATTATTATTACTATTATTATTATTATTATTATTATTATGACTGAAATAACGTTACAGTAATATTTATGACGTCGTACGGTACATATTGTATAGTAAACCATATTACTCTGATGAAGGGCTCATTATTATTATTATTATTATTATTATTATTATTATTATCATCATCACCATCATCATCATCATTATTATAATTATTATTATTATTATTATTATCATCATCATCACCATCATCATCATCATTATTATTATTATTATTACTATTATTATTATTATTACTATTATTATTATTATTATTATTATTATTATCATCATCATCATCACCGTCATCATCATCATTATTATTATTATTATTATTATCATTATTATTATTATTATTATTATTATTATTATTATTATTATTATGACTGAAATAAAGTTACAGTAATATTTATCACATGTCGTACATACTGTATAGTAAACCATATTACTCTGATGAAGGGCTCTGGAAAATACATTGTTGTTTTGGCTAAATATTTCAGTGGTTTGTTTAAGGAAGTAATTATTCACCTTGAAGTTGAACTGAAGGAATAAAATCCACAAAGAAACATCCAAACATCAGATCTAATGTCATCACTTATATTCCACCTAGAAAAAGAAAAATCATATTTACCACAAGGCACAGCATACATGGAAATGCAGGTTGGGAATGAGACTGCCATCTCAGCAGTGGTACCAGGGCTCAAAATAATGGCCGGTCACCGGTCAATTACCAGCCAAATTTTTAATGTGACCGTTCAAATTTGTATATTACGCCGGTCATTTTGACTGGTCATATTAACTTGCAATTAATTTTATTACTTCCCTTTGAAGGAACTTAAAATGAGGATTTGACAACTTGAGGATCCTCAAGGGGATTTGACAACTTCCATGCCCCCGTGGGTTAGGAATTTGACAAAAACGACCATCCCGAGACAGGGGATATTTGACATTTTCGCACGGGAGTCTGAGTGAAAAGCCCGCTGGACTTTATAAAAATGGGATTTTTGAAAAATCATTTTTCACACATTACGAACTCCTAAAGTTTTTAATCAATTTATCTCAAATTTTCAGCATTTGTTATTTTATATATTTGCAGCAAAATGATGATAGCAATTATTTAGGAAGGGGGATGTAGTTTTTGAAATATAGTCAGTGGAAATCAGAAACTGAATAATTATTTACTTTTGGTTGCTATGGCAACAGAAAAATATTCTACAAATTTCCATCATCATATTTTAGGTTTACCGCTAAACTACTTTAAAAAGTGTTTTCGATACAACTTGGTGATTTGTTTTTGAGTTAACATTTTGAGAACAATTAATACTGGGTGAGGCTACTTTGACAATTGATTGCCTCAAATGTAAATTATAATGTAAATAATCCAAGTCAATTTAACTTTATATATTGCTTAATGCCTGTAGTTTCAGAAAATATATGGTTGTCCATACTTTGGTTCAATACTTCATGAGATAAAGCACACCAAACTATCAATACCGTAAATAAACATAATTCAGGTATATTGCCCCCTTAATAAAACATCATTTCAAAATAAACAATCAAGGCATTTTTGGTTTCTCAATATCTTGTCTCGCTCTCGAGATATTCACTTTTTTAAAACATGCAAATTAGCCGCCTTGTGATGTCATTTACTCACGCTTACAAAATGAGATTCACAAATTTAATGATAAATATCTCCTGAAGAAACAGGCAGAATTTATTCAAGCTTTGCACGAATATATTATGTACTTACTCCATTAATATATACTCGAGAAAAGTTTGAATAAATTCTGGCAGTTACTTTTGGAAATATTTATTATTTTGTAAATCTCATTTAGTATATATGTGTGAGTAAATGACATCAAAAGACAGCTAATTTGCATGTTTTGAAAAGGTGAATATCTCGAGAACAAGTCAAGATATTGAGAAACCAAAAACGCATGGATGGTTTATTTTGAAATGATGTTTTATTAAGACCAAAATTAGATGGACAATTTTTTCATTGCAGTGGCGCTTTAATCTTTTGATCCATTAGCAACTGATAAAGAAATTACCTGCAGCCTTTCCTGTAATCGCCATCTCTGTATTTTTATCCCTCTTGCCCTAAGGCTCCCTTGCACATATGTTTCACCAGCATTTGGACTATGATGGAGTAATGAAGTAAGTATGGTGTCCAGATCTGCATCTGGTATGTCCAAAAATCTGTATGCCTCATCTGTGTTCATTCCAAATAATTTCCATCTTCTGTATATTGTTGTCCTGCTAACACCAAGCATTTCAGCAGTGCTTGACCATGTCATGCCAGTACTATGCAAGTGCTGCAATTGACCCATGGTGATGTCATACATACTGTACATGTAACGAATGGTGAACAGTTATCAAAGATTGCCCAGAATGTTGCCATGAATTTTAGACTTAGATCATACTGGATCGATCTGGCAACACCCCCATTTTTAGGAACACTGTAATGTTTGGTAATTAATTTGGAGATTTGGTAGGGGGAAACATGACTTGTTGGTAAATTGGCCAGAAATTTGCTGCAAAATTTGATCATAAAATCGAGTTGGTTGGTAGAGCAAAGAGGGCTATATAGAGGTACATCCTCCCCCAGCCCAGAATGGTCATGGTTTGAAAGAAATTGTGGAATGCTACAAATGTCAAAATTCACACAGTGTGATGTTCAACTTGAGTAGATTAATTAATTAACTTTGAGTATATCATCACATGTGAAGTTCTACATTTCAAATGGGACTTTTGAGCAATTTGCGAGGAAGCATCATGAAGAGAAATTGCAATGTTACTATCAATGTTGCAGGTAGACGGGTCAAACACCCGGTTTGTCTTTAAGGTTTAATAAAGTTTATTAAGTTTCATAGAAAAGACCATACCTTGGTCGCCCTCGTCTACCAGTTCTCTCCACTCGACTGATATGCTCTTTCTTCATCTGATTGCTCCTGTCTCTCAAGAACAGAGGAATAATGTTGAAATATGTTAAGGACGCCATTGTATAGCGTTTGCAGCATTCCAGCTAGCTCACGGTCACCAGAATCGATACAGCTTGTCAATGTAAACAAGAACGTTTAAAGTGGTCTTGAAGTTTCCTATGCAAGTGCTCAATCAAATTAATGTCCATTGACAGCCACAGCCTATCTGCTTCTTCGCACAATCTCTTCAAAGCTTGAAGGTATTCGAAAACGTCTTCATCGTCACAGAGGGCACGAGAACATACACAAAGTACGAGAAATACTTAAAACTAAAACAATAACAATTCCGCCATGTAATGTTGTCTTTGACCCTTGTGTTTATTTGTTTTGGTTTACATGAAGTATACCTCAAATATTTGCAAAGTAAGTATACTGAGATTTTGCACGCTAACTATACTGAGATTTTGCACGCGAAGTAAACTGAGATTTTGCACGCTTAGTATACTGAGATTTTGCACGCTTAGTATACTGAGATTTTGCACGCGAAGTATACTGAGATTTTGCACGCTAACTATACTGAGATTTTGCACGCGAAGTATACTGAGATTTTGCACGCTAAGTATACTGAGATTTTGCACGCTAAGTATACTGAGATTTTGCACGCTAAGTATACTGAGATTTTGCACGCTAACTATACTGAGATTTTGCACGCTAAGTATACTGAGATTTTGCACGCGAAGTGTACTGAGATTTTGCACTCTAAGTATACTGAGATTTTGCACGCTAAGTATACTGAGATTTTGCACGCGAAGTATACTGAGATTTTGCACGCGAAGTATACTGAGATTTTGCACGCTAACTATACTAAGATTTACAGAGGCTTGTGGGCAAATTTGTCTGTGATGCACCTTAGTAGGCCAATGTCATTATTTATTAATTTATTTTCTTAACTGCGCCCTTCTCCCTGGTGGCACCGCCCCTAAGGGACGGACCATTAGATTTTTGAGGGGGGGGTTGGGCAATTACCAAAAAAAAATTCGAGCACAGCCTTATCCTGGGAAAAAAATATCGTGCACAACAAAACCCCCAGAAAAAAATATCCTGCAAAGTACCATGTTTTCTAAAAATAGAAAAATATTTATATAGAGTCCTGAGCAGATTGCCACAACACAAAATAAATCACAAGCTATGAATCCATCTTGTTGTTAATATTAAACACAGACTTGTCAGGTCACTGCTATTAAATAGTGTTAGAAAACAAGTACTTGTCCTACAAAACAAGTGGAACAATTTTTAAGCAGCAACAAACACATTCTGCAGTTTACTTCCATTTTAACAATGTAGAGCAGCTGCTCACTAAATACAAAGATATTATTTTGCATTGTAAAAACACAAATATTATTAGTCTCAGGCGCGCAACTAGGGGGGGGGGGGGGGGGGAGGGTTGGGGGTGTTGCAACTCCTGCCCTTTTTGTGAGACCTCTAATACTAGGTTAGACATTAGATAAACAGATAATTAATCGTCTGTTGTTGTACGCGATACAATTCTCCGCAAATCTGGCGAGACTCAGAGGCTTCTAGCAGTGGGCGCGAGCGGCAGCTAGGCTGAATATAATTATGATAAATTTTAAATAATGCGAGACCAAAATAAAAATTTCCACAACCGAAAATACGAGAAAAGCGTCCTCAAAATGCAGGAAATGCTGTTTCAGAGACCCAAAATTCAAACATTTTCCGGGGGGCATGCCCCCGGACCCCCCTAGAATCTCTGCTTGGCTTCTACTCCCAAATTGTTTAGAATACTGAATGACTTTGCCCTTTTTTTGCGTTCAACCCCTGCCCTCGAAATTTTTAGCGCATAATTTATGATTGTCTATATATTCAAATACTTTCTTGTTTTTATGATAAACTCGACATTTGTATAGCAAAACATCATTTGTGAAAACATAGATATATTCAATGATACTTAATATTTTAAAGCTCTGTGTGGCCCTTTTCACCAATTTGGTGAAAAATCTCCCACACAAGGCATTAAAATAGTATTTAAGTGTCATCTCATATCATATATAGTCAGGGGTGGATTCAGACTCATCTGATAGGGGGGGGTGCATATTTTTCAGGGGGGTGTACCCTTCTTTTACTGTCACAAATTGCATCATTAACATAAAAAATGTTTGTCATAAAATTATTAAAATCTCAGTATCCATTGGTTAATGACTGATATGGCCCATTGCGTAATTGCTTTGTGGTTGTATCTGTATCCTTTCTAGTATTGCTATAAACGTATTGTATGTGTTGGACATTAACAAACATAGGCTCACAAAAAAATATCCTGCAAGCAAATGATGTCGAAAAAAAATATCCTGCACAACCTCGAGCGAAAAAAAAATATTCCTGCACCAAAAAATTGGCCAATCCCCCCCTCAAAAATCTAATGGTCCGTCCCTAATACGAAGCCAGTCCGACTCTGATGTATGTGTGCATTTCATGTGATGTGCGATGGCTACTTTGTTTATTTCAACACATGTTGTGAGCATCTCAGTACCACTTACACCAAAAGTATGAATTTTGCAACACACGGCGCCTCATACTGGAAACACGGGATCGGACAGACATCGGTAATGATGACGTCATTACATATACTCGGCTTTTCCCGAAGATAACCCGACGTTGGACTTTAAACTTTTTTAACCTTATTTTCTTTAAAATTCTGTAATATAATTTCTTTAATGGAGTCTAAAGAAACTATTTTAATACTAATAGTAAGGTTTAGAATCTTTTATCTAATTTTGAAAGTTAACTAAATTTCCGAGTGGTTTACGAGTATTTCCCGAATACCTTCGTCATCAGTCCACTGCTTCCACTTGGAAGGAAATTTCCTTCCAAAAGGAAATTTTGGCATTTGGAAGGGAAAAAAAAGGAAATAAAATTTGGAAGGAAATTGGAAGGAAATTTGGTCATATGGAAGGAAAATGGAAGGAAATTTTGAAATTCAAACTTTTTCAGTAATTAAACTGCTTATTTTTTATTTTAGGGTTCAAAAACGTGTACAAATTAAAAACACGGGTAGTAATATATGATCCCCGGGGATGCGTGGGGTTAAATAGGGTTTTAAGCGAAAGACTGCTGCACAAATAGCGCAGGCTCAATGGTTGCAATTTCTATTTTCTACTGCATTAACATATATATAAATCATGCAAAGAATGATTGGGGACGAGATTGGATTGACTCGAGTCGAGAATCAACCTCGTCATGCACAATTTCGATCGTCGAGCCATTCGAAAGCTTACTGGTGAAGTGAACGATCCAAATTTTAATAATTAGAAAGAGGATTTAGAAGAGATTTTGGAGGGAAAACTGGAAGGAAATTTCAGATTTTGGGAAGGAAGTTTTGCTAAAAAGAAAGATAAAAAAAGGAAAATTTTGCTTTAGCCAAGTGGAAGCACTGGTCGTACCTCATGAACTATTAAATGCAGTTTGGCTGGGCGAAGATAGCGGAAACACTGCGAAGACTCGAGTGTGCTGTGAATTTAGGCCAAGAATGTCCTTTTTAAAGGTAGCGATTTCTATAATATTCTTCTAGGATATACCAGTATACCTTAACTATAAAATAGCGCTATTTAATATGGGGTTCTGCCCCAACTTTACGCGAAAATCGTGTAGATTTTATTGTACTGTATTGTCATGTGTAGGGATTTGTATGTAAATTTCAACATGTTTATTAAATGCATTGAGTCAATTCCAGCGTTGCCCATCCACCTCCCCCCCCCCAGGCCAACCCTCGGGCATTTGCATTTTTAAGATTTTTTAAATGCAAATGCCCTGGGGTTGGGCAAAAAAGTCGCTACAATACCCCACCTGGGGCAAAAAAATGGATAACAAATGCCGCCAAATGCCCTGCCCCAGGTTCAGTTTGACTTGTGAAGTCGTCAGGAAATTAAACATAAGGAAAATCCTAGCATGTTGATGGTCTTTAATAGATTCAGACCATCTATGATTCAGACACAAGGTGCATGTTTTGAACTTCTGTCTTGTGTTCAATTTTCTCTATTGTAGCACAACTATTAATATAATTACAGTATTGTTACAGTATGCACAAAATGCAACTCTTCACAACTGAAATTTATTGCCGTTTTATAATAGGATATATTGACAATAAAAGTAAACAAAACAACAAGAAGTATTCAATATGAAACGTATTAGAGGAGTGTTTGCATTACTTTTAGAAACTCCTAAACTACTCGTAAAGTGTGAAAAAAATAAAATAATAAACCTGGGTCAGGATAAAACTCATTTCATAAATTAACAGATTATACATTAACATAACTTATGATAATTTACTTCATTTACATCCTCTTTGGTCATGACAAATTCCCGTCCCAATGGCCTGGGGAAGACTAATGCCCGGCCCCGGGGAAATACTGAGAGAACAAATGCCCCACCCCCACACAAAAAAAAACACAAATGCCTGGCATTGTCTGGGAGGGGGGGGGGGGGGGGGGCAAATAATAGATTAATAGATCGAACGGTTCGGAGATCAGATAGAATTTGCTAATCAAAAACATAAGAATTTTTTTTTTCTATAATAAATCGCTGAACCGGTGTTAGACAGAGTAAAACAATAAAGGAACCGTTTTTGGTCAGCTCAGGCAGGAATGGGTTAATCACTTGTTAACTCATTGCTGCCTAGGATGTCTGAGGGTTCTCTCTTTGATGAGTAAAATCACCTAGTGTTAGACATAGTAAAACAATAAAGAAACCATTTTTGGTCAGCTCAGGCAAGAATGGGTTAATCACTTGTTAACTCATTGCTGCCTAGGATGTCTGAGGGTTCTCTCTTTGATGAGTAAAATCATCTGGTGTTAGACACAGTAAAACAATAAAGGGACCATTTTTAACCACCTCAGGCAGGAATGGGTTAATCACTTGTTAACTCTTTGCTGACTAGGATGTCTGAGGGTTCTCTCTTTGATGAGTAAAATCGTCTGGTGTTAGACACAGTAAAACAATAAAGGAGCCATTATTGACCAGCTCAGGCAGGAATATCTAGCTTTTCTCTACGAGGCATCTGATCACACCAACACCTCCACATCGAAGGTTAATGCAACGAATATTTTTCAAGTTTTTAAAAAATATATATCATCGAAAACATGTACATTTTTGTTTTCCTAGGAACAAATATCAGCCCTGGAGAATAATGAAGATACTGCTACAGAAATTTATATTGCCCGTGAAGAGTTAAAAGGTAATTTTAATAAAATTTGTACTATATACATGTGTTTCAAGTGTTAAAAACTCATTAATAATTCACGAGGAAAACACAAAGGAAATCAGTAGCATGTCCATAGTTTTCTATCTTTTCAATATTAGAAAGAATACTAATGGATAGAATCTGTGTGCTTGGATTTTTAAATTGGATAAAACACCGCTGTTCATGTTTTAAACAATACTTAAAACACGATCAAGTCGGTTTTCTTTGGGGTTTTTTTGAGGATTTATATCCCATAAATCCCTCATTATAAACTCATAGGGATTATATATATAAAGCCTGGGGATTATATATATAATCCCTATGAATTTATAATTGCCCAATTCATAGGGTGCATCATGTACAACTATCTCGTTTCGTAACGCCGGTAGCGCCCACATACGACAAGGAGAGGAAGGACTTGCTTTTCTCTCCACGTAGTTTACGGGAGAAAGGCAAACCAATGAAAATCATAAAAATATGTTGGTTGAGTCAGCACTTTATTACACTGAACGTTGAGCATAAATTGTGGGATTGATACTGCATCAATACGCATGCCCAATGCTGTAATGATATCTGGTACTAATTATTAAGTCTGTGTATGTGTTCAATGAACCTTTACGTACTTCTCAAGTTTGTTTAATAAACTGCTTTGGAGTCTTATGATTTCATAAAATCCCGTTAACATTCGACATAACAATGTCCTTCGACACTCGGTAAAGGCTATTTTTTAGAAAACCTTCTTCTATCGTGTTTCAAGTCGGATAAGTACCTCGAACGTCGGCTTTAAGCCAGATAAATCCCTCGGGCCTTCGATTTGAGCTTGTGACCTTCGGTTTACTAGTCCGATGTTCTACCAACTGAGCTACATACAGGTCAAGTTGGGAGCTGAAGGTCGAATGATAGTACTTAGGCTATTTGATATTTTGAAACAGACTAGTTTCTTCAATATCTAGACAACAGTCTTCATACTATCATTCGACCTTCAGCTCCCAACTTTACCACTGGACTAGTAAACCAAAGGTCGCTCGTTCGAATCCCAACTGGGCCAAGTAGAGTTTTTCTTAGGGGCTGTTTACATTGGAGGCGGGACGGGACGTTTACCGGACGGGACGTTTTTCATCCCAGGTTTACATGAGAATGTTTCTACCGGGACGATTTCACCCTGGAATACCCGGGACGTTCAACAAGCACCTCTAGTTCGTGTTGGACATGTTCGGTATTTCACTTTTTTTAAGAAAACTAAGCTATTTGGTCGGATAAACTGTACGTATGTTGTAGCCAGATGAATTATCTTTCTTCCAGTATATTTGATAGCTTCTACAGTGGTTTATTTCTCGAGGAAACATTCGGAGAAGACAGATTATAATACACACGAAAAAGAATTTCAAAATAGCGGCCGCTATTATGATTTGGACATGTTCGGTATTTCGCTTTTAGTGCAAAGCCAGAAACTTTGCAGTATATTGTGACATAGTCAATCGAGATATGGTCTGGAAACTCGGCAAACTTCAAAGCGCCTATAATGAGCTGTGATTTTATGTTGAACCGTAGCTTACACCGTGCACATCCTTTGTTTTAGGTTTATTAATATTTAAATAGCAGGGTTGAGTGATTGAACTGAAACGTTGCTATTGGACAATTCGTTCATTATATTAAAATACAATGTGTTCAGTGACCGTGCACCCTGCACAAAAATGCATAAAGGCGAACAAAAAGATAGACCAAAGACTTTAGCAAACACTATAAGTATCAGTCTTTCAGAGACGACAAATATTTATGTCGCTTAAAGCTCGTAAGCCCTAAAGAGCGATAACAGACAGGTTTGTACCTTATCTATGGATATTTCTTGAAATACGTGGATATCTTAATATACCAAGAATGAAAGAAGTTTCCCCACGGAATATATTAGAATAGCAGTAGCACTGCGCACGCCTGGTTTTGTTTACGACTGGCGAATACAACAATGGCGGAGAAACGTAAAGGAGCGATCAATTTTCTTCTCGAAACAATATATATAAAAACAATATATATAAAAACAATTATAAAAACTTATATATTTTTCCCTAAAACGTTTTGCAGTGTAGCCTCATTCTAGTTCCTTTCATACATCTAGCTTTAGTGTCAGTGCTGATAATTGAAAAGTTTTACACTTGTAGCATTTGTGTGTCTGGACAAATCACATTTATTGTAATATGCAAATATAATGCAAATTAGAATTTCTGAACTCACTAGAACAAATATTTCTCCCCTCCTGAGAATTTTGGAGTATCCAATGCTTTTCAAAATTCAAGAGTGACACTAGCGCTGTGTAAGGAACTAGAACGAAGATCGAACGAATCTAGCGCTATGAGACGTTTTATAGGGGAAAATCTGATTGCATATAGCTTTTCCCTATCGAGCCACCTTAAAAACTATTGGGGCCGGTAGTACTAAGGCCGTATATAAGCCCTCTCGAATACCCCCCCCCCCTCCACTGCGTTTTTCTGCAGCACCCTCTGGTGCGGTTATTTATAAGTAATAACATGACTTTACGAGAAATTAGCGATTACATTTCCCGCAGCCGAGGGAAGGTTTGTGAAAGTCCAAGGGCAGCAGGCCCGAGGACTTTTACAAATCTTCCCGAGGTAAAGGGGAAATTTAATCGCTAATTTCCCGAAAAGTCATGTTATCACTTTGTAATACTATGATCGCCGAGGAAAACTTTGAGAATCTTACCAACAGGAAATTTACACGGTTGATCAGAGAAGTTGCATCTAATTTTCCCGTGCGTGTCGATGAGGGAAAATTAGAAGACAAAGAATTATTTTGTCTTCTAAATTTCCCGCTTGCATATAGATATATGCAAGCGGGAAATTTAGAAGAAGACAAAATATTTCTTTGTCTTCTAATTTTCCCACATCAACACGCACGGGAAAATTAGAGGACAAAGGATAAATTTCCCTCTTGCATGAGCGATGAGGGAAATACGAGGTTTACATTCCCTCGGAGAACTAAAGAATCCGAGGCGATCATGGTATTATTATATTAACAAAGAAATCTTTTGTCTTCTTCTAGCTAAATTTCCCGCTTGCATAAATTTTCCCTCATCAACATGCACGGGAAAATTAGATGCAACTTCTCTGATCAACCGTGTAAATTTCCTGTCGGTAAGATTCTCAAAGTTTTCCTCGGCGATCATAATATTACAAACTAATAACATGACTTTTCGGGAAATTAGCGATTAAATTTCCCCTTTCCCTCGGGAAGATTTGTAAAAGTCCTCGGGCCGCTCAAGTCATGTTATTACTTATAAATAGCGTCTTACAGTTCCTATCATTATTCCTTTAGGTCGATCCTTTAGTATAGTCTTTAGAGTTCTCTTTGTCACCAACTCAAATGTATATTCGAAACACTTACGGTATTAATGCTCTCAAAATTTTAACGTCTGACAATTTAAATATGTGACGTTTTAAAAATATATTTATCGAATTATTTTGTCAGGCTTTGCTAATCGTGCATTTAAATGGTTTAACAGTTTTGATTGGTTGTGCTGTGCACAAACAATAGGCGATTGTCTAGTTGTCTAGCCACAGTCCGTCAGTCTGCATTTTTGTCTGTTTGAATCACGAGAGGATCTTGGCAAACAACTCACAACTCAGTGACCGGCCTGAAACTGCATGAATGTTATATAAATAGATATAAGAGACAGGATATTGCCCAATACAAGATGGAATCATCACATTAATTCAAGCCAAGGAGAAACTCCAAAACTATACAGTTAATTATAGAGATGAAAAGAAAAGACGTGTTTTTGCTGGTAATTTATTTGATGAAAACAGACGACCGAAAACTGAAAAGGTGAGAACAATAGTGATAAAACTATTTTTGTACGAGTTTCGAAAGACGTATAGATATTTCGTTCGAAATGTTAAACGGTCTTTCGTATTAAACTAAAAAATAACTGATAATTATTATTATTTTTCACGTTAATACTGCATGGCTAGTTGTTTTTGCCACCGGAACAGTTTTTTAAACAAAACTAACACGAGACTGGTACTAACGGCATTTTCTATACTAAATGTTATGTTGATATTTTGTATCATCCTATGAGTAACGAAAATCTATAAGTTAAGTGTATGGCCTATAATTTGATTATAACGGAAAGTTCTATTTTAATGTCTTGACTGACAACCTGGTAAACTCGCAGGGCCGGATTAAGGCGGGGACGGATGGGGCGACAGCTCCAGGCCCACGAGAGAAATAAGCCCTTCTTTTGCCAGACAACAATATTTAATTTAATAACAAGACGCGTGGTCAGGCGTTCACTCGGGCTACTGCAAAATCACAGTGCTATGTATAGTAGGTGATGTCACATGCAGTGCTAAGGTCTGAAGTCTATTAAACACATTGGTCACAGACAAAAGTCAAAACACAATCCAATTCTCCGATAGAAAACACAATTTGCAATAACAAAACACGATTGCCTGTATTTATTAACGTATTTCCACACATCTACACAACGTTCATATGTCGAGTCTCTTCAGGTATTAAATACCAACACAACTATAAACGGCATGTGCGATTGTAAGCCAGTGTATAATAATATCAAGATACTTGCCAGCGACATTACTGCCCATTAACTATGTATGTGAACACACAGAACACATCCGAGACGAGTGATCAGACTTCAGGAAAGCAAAGAAAGAAAGTATTATTTCCACACATGTACAGCGTTCAATATGTCGCGTCTCTTCGCCTTATTACACAGCTTCAAGTTTACCTAGAAAGTGTCACCTGCAAGTTTACTTAATGAACGGCGTGTGCGATTGCAAGCGTATATAATAATATCAAGATACTTGCCAGCGACATTACTTCCCATGCAATGACTATGTCTGTGAACATAACACACAAAACACATCCGAGACGAGAAAGGGCACTCACTCACTCAGTCGAAAAAAAAGAAGGCACATGACACATGACTTTTGAATTTTATCTGTGACACATGTGACCAGTGCAGTCATGCACTGGTCAGTGGTCATATGCATAGATATAGTCACATGCCTCAGTTTCGCAAAGCTTATTGGTCAATATCGCCAACGGCCGCGCGGAGGACTAATAACGCGACGCAACACAATAAAAATAATCGCGAAACCTAGACTCGTCTACCTGCGGTAGCCCGAGTAATAAATATAGAAACACTAAACAAATAATGTGTCATAGCGTGAATAAGTGTTCCGTTTGTCAATATCATTATGTCAAAACACAAAAATCAAATTGATCTGTAGTCCTGGGCCCCTAGCCTGTTAGCTCGACTCGGACTTATCATTCATCACTCCTTATATGTAAGCGGCAAAACTGGGGCAAGAGACTGGTGTGAGTACTGAGCGTAATAATAATCTATTTTTGGCGCCAAAACAGCAGGGTTGGAGCTCTGGGAACGAGAATGGCGCTGAGTATCTGAAATTCTGAGTTCGCATGAATGCAACTGACTATTTAACCAAAACAGTTAACTTTTAATTTCAAAATGTTTTGAATATCACTTTGAATGTACATTATAGTAATTATCAAATATTTCAAAAACACTGTCAGTAACTAAAGAATGATTTGTATCGATTTCCGACAGTTTCGGTGGAGATTTGCAACGTTGTACATTTAAGTCTGTTTTTCATTACGTCCGCTCTTCCCAGGCGGGCGGAGTGGGCTTTGAAAGTTGGAAATATTTCAACTCCCAAGGCGAAAACAGCCTTTAAGGACATGTAAATTAAAAGAGACAGCTTTGTGTATTTTATAATTTTGATGATGCCACATGAAAACACTCTACAGGCCCAACAGACCGTTAATCCGGCCCTGTAAACTCGTGAACGTTTTGTAAAAATATACTATACCTCGCGGTCTGCTATAGCTACACATAAACAATTACATAATGAGTTCGACGAAGAAAAATACAACTATTGACTGGCAGTATTAAAGTAATATTTAAAACACGAGCAGCAGTGTTTTATCAGATTTAAAACCACAAGGGCGCAGCCCGAGTGTTTTAGATCTGATCAAAACACGTGATGCGAGTGTTTTGAATGGCTTCAAAAACGATTCGTTATTGGATGTTATGTTTAATTAGTATTATTTATATAAAATTGTATGTTCATTAGTATTCTTTATGTAAAATTGTATCTTCATTAGTATTCTTTCTGACGTCAAGAAGTCTTATCAGGTATAAAACCACGGACATGGTACTGATTTCGTTTGTGTTTTCCTCGTGAATTATTAATGAGTTTTTGAAGTTATTTATCATACACGAGGAGGAGTGTTTCATCAGGATTTCCAAACACCGAGACGTTTGTTGAAAACCGAGGCGAAGCCGAGGTTTTTGAACAAATTTCGAGGTGTTTGGAATCCTGATGAAACATTCTTCCGAGTGTATGATATATAGTTTCTCAAACAAATCAGTATTTTAAGAGAAAATCGAGGCGAAAGTTGGCTTAATTTATGTAAAACCTCCGTCTCGGTCCTGATTTCCTTTGTTTTCGGTTCATGAATTATTAATGAATTTGAGAAGTTTAAAACAAACACTCTCGATAGATCAAGTTAAAATTTGTTGCCGGGTCTTGAGAATTGACAGACACTATGTCTACTAGATTTATGAAACTTTGTTTCTATTTGAATCTGAATACCCAAAAGTCTTTCTTTCTCGAGAAACTGTTCGTTTATATACTCTCACCGAACGCTTGACCTTGTTTTAGCTCTGATATACTGGTACGTTTTTGGTCCAGCGAAACGAAAATATCGCTTCAGTATATTAGTTTCCTCCAAAGAGAATTGTTTGTCTTTCGAAGAGTGATATGTTTGTCTCTTGAAGACCACGGTCCTAATTCATAAACAGTTTACACGTGTCCTGAGTCGCCTGACTCGATAAGTCGCCCAACGAGTTGAAAACCTTTTGTCGACAAAAACTGTGGTAGATCACACTTGCAAGTTTACTACAAGTCATGTTAAAAATACTTGCCATTTGTAAGTGTTGCTCCTCGACTGCAAACACGATCGGGATTAAAGAATACTTGTTTCCATCGTTCAAACTGACAGCTCGTACGTTGACGCCAAAAAATTCTGCGCTTCAATTGTCCCCAATGTAATTGTCGCGCATTGGTTACTGTTACACTACAGCACACACTACAGGTCAGTGGTTACACAAAAAAGTTAACAGACAAACCACACATGCACACAACACGATAGCGATATATCTGCTGCGCAGATACAAAAATAATGTGTACCTTCTCATGATCATTTGACAGCTCCAGTTCGTGCGCAATGAGATCACAAGTTACTTCTTTTTCCTTGTATTCGGCAAATTTGAAGAGAGTTTATATCTGGGAATCATCGTTTATTTCAACAGTGTAGAGTTTTGAAGAGGTTTTAGATTTTTTGATTCTGCTTTCCTTTAATATTCTGTGCTCACTTCAATCTTGATCTTTATTTCTTTCAATGCGCTGCTTTACTCTTTTACTTTGGATTGTTGGTAGCTTTTCTGCTTGCGTCTTACCATAGAATTTTCCTTCTTTAAACACATCGATATCGACATTGCTTTCATAATCCCTTTTGACCGTTGTGTTTCCACTTTTCATTTTATATTTTATGACGTAACCTAAAAGCGCGCGCTTTTTTAACCCGCCATTGCTCGGATGTATTTTATGAGTCTTCGATAAACTTTGAAAACTGCAGGGTTGATAGTTTTATCCGTGGAAAATAATCTTCCGCCCATTATAATGTAAAATATTATTTGGAAATATCAACTAGATTCGCAAAATGTTGGCAATTTTAAGTTCAAGCGCAGTCGTGAACCATAATTATTTTTATTTAACTTTGTACCCAAAATCCAAAGGACCTTCCTTCGAATCCTTCTCTTCCGCCACAAACAACGCGCTCCTGATGATTTCAATTTAGGATTGCGAAAACTTGCTGATAAAAGAAGCCAAAAAGATAGATATACCACGGCAAAAACTTACCAAAAATATATAAGGTAGAGTAAATCAACGCTGCTTTTTTACTTTAACATGTTTTAGTTAACTCGCATCGGAAGCCGAGAGTGTAAATGAAAGTACGTCTTGAAAACTCGTTTTGAAAACTCGTTTCACAAGTACGTACTTGAAGTTCGTTGCGGAAAACCGAAAGTACGTAGTTCAAAAAGTGAAAGTACGTAAGTTCGTAACCTAGCTACGGAAGTCCGAGAGGTGTAAATGAAAGTAGCGTTTTGAAAACTCGTTTTGAAAACTCCGTTTTCACAAGTACGTACTTGAAGTTCGTTGGGGAAAACCGAAAGTACGTAGTTCAAAAAGTGAAAGTACGTAGTTCGTAACCTAGCAACCATCTAAAATGTGAAAAGTACGTAGTTCGTAACCTAGCAACCATCTAAAATGTGAAAGTACGTAGTTCGTAACCTAGCAACCATCTAAAATGTGAAAAGTGAAAGTACGTAGTTCGTAACCTAAGCAACATAGTCTAAAAGGTGAAAAGTGAAAGTACGTATTTCGTAACCTAGCAACCATTGGCTGGTTAAACAATACTTATGTACAGCGGTTTCTACATGACGAATACACGCTATTTATTTTAAATATTTAATTAACCATTTTCGAGAGCATTGATGCATTTGATAGATGATTCGCCGCAGTTTATAACGCTGTTGGAAAATGAGCAAGAAGAAAATGCGAGAAAATAAAGAATACTGCCGTGCTGCGTGGTGCGGGGCAGCTGGAAAGAGGTAAAGAAAAACTTCGTACATTATGGCCATCAACGAGCACAGTTTCATTGGTCTGCATGTGTCAAATTAATTATTTATAATTATAAAATTTGACTTCGATTAAGGTGAACGGGAAAAGAAGGATATAAATGAGCTTCTACTGCAGTACAATAGGGTACAAAAGCAAAAGAAGGAACCTGTTGGAAAGTCGTCAAAGAAGGCGGGAAACTCTCCAGTTGTGGTATAAAGCCGAAAGGCAAATATTCACACCATCTGATTAATCGGATCAGATTGTGCTTCTGATGCATGTATTAATTTAGTCACGAAATAGCAGCACAATTTTTTATTTAATTTTTTATGAAGTTCATAGCAAATTTCCCATCCCCCGGGACGTGAAGTTTGTTAACTCCCCACCGGTGCAAGGCTAAAAATGTAATTTAAGAAATACCTAAAGAAATTGCCAATGAATGCAAGATGTTAGAATATTTCTACCTGGAGTAATGTAAAAAATGCATAGAACAACAATTATCACTGGCATTTTGTGTACCTATACCACCTGGAATCAAGCAGTTTTCCCACATGCAACCACTGATTTTTCTGATAAGTTGGCCACATAGTAAATCAGTAACTATGCATTTAGATGAATGACAACAGCTCTTCGACAAAGTTTACATTGCTTATTGGATGAAAATCCATACATCCCCACCCTTACCCCCCAGGGCTGAAATTAAAAGAGCAATTTCCCACCCCCAGGATCAATTATTTTGCATAGTCCCTGGGTTTCCCAGATGGGGGGGGGGGGGGGGGGATGGTTACAGGAAGAATTGATCCATACATTAATTGAATATTGCCGTACTAAGCTAACAATCTATTTGTGGCATTTAATGCACTTAAATTTATAATAGCTGAACAATGTAGCTGAAAGTTGGCTTCTCAGATGCCTGAAAATCCAAACTCAATCTAGGGAAGCATTCACCAACACCCCTGTGGAAAGTGATTTCTTGGCCATGAACATGCCATCAGTCATAACAAACATGCGTCATAGTTATTTTTTTATTTTTAGGCGGGGTTTGTTGATCTTTTGGATTATTGTCTTTGTAATATATTTGTAATGCTTAAGTTACTACTGTAAACTGCGCTTTAGAATATTTATAGTTTTAGCGCATTATAAATATTTTTAAATTTAAATTTAAATGCCCCACACTAAATCGCATCCTCCACTTCCCCTGAGTGTAACAACAACTCCAGGAATTGTTCTGATTAGCTAGGAGTTGTATGTACCTATCAATGTTAAGCCCATGTGGGAAATTCAAGGCAAACATAGGATGGTTTGACAATTTTTGGAACCCAACCCTTGTGAATTTGATTATTATCCAGGTTCAGGTATAAGAATGCTTGATAACATTTGACAAATATTAATAATCAACAGGAAAGGATTTGATTGAAAATTTGTAAGAAAAATCAAATGCTCAATGTATGCCCCCAACCTCATGCATTATAGATGCAAAAAAACAAAGCACTGCAAAGTACCAATTAGAACTATGCCATACTATAATTATGCACTATGACCATAGTATACAATGTATATACTGTATGGGTTTATGAAAAATATTTGTCAGCAAACAGCTTTAAAACAGAGCTCTGAATTTGCAGTTGCATGTGCATGGCTGGTTTTTTTTACACTCAGAAGTGTTTCTTTGAGGCCAAATTAATTAATTGTTGCAAGTGGTTTTAAATGCTGTCAGAAATCCATTGCAGCATTGCTGCTACAACATGTGCAGTATTGTTGGGAAAAGTAAGAACCTGACTCCATGCACTGCAACCTTTGCTGCAACAAAAATTTTGCTGCTGCAACAAAGACATTGTAAGACTGGCATGGGGACTGCAGAGTGTCTTACACTATGTTATAGCAATTTTTTTCTGCACAAGTTGGATGCTAAGTTTCGTAATTGTAACAGCTAGCACCTTTATAGCAAACAATGGTGTAAACAAACGTTTATAAGAAAGTAATTCTAATTTTTATGTTGTGATTGAGTGTATGGAGTTGTATGATAATCATAGCAAGTTAAGGTGGCTCCACACAGTTTCTTGAAAAATGGAAAATACAAGTTTGAGAGTCCAAAAACACGTGCATAAACAATTCGGAAAAAGAATAAAACTAAATGTTGATCAAAAATTGTTACCAAATAAATAGCAACAGTTGTTGCTATGGCAACAATGACGTTTTTAAAATGGCTGCCAATTACCCTTTACTAATTTAATTCGAAAAAAACTTTGGTGACCCCCAATTTTTTCTCCGTTAGAACTTTTCTTGAAGTATGAGTAATCAATAGGCCGATTTTAAAAAAATTCTGTAGAACGAGTAATTATTTTTCCGGAAAAATTATGTTTGTTAATTTTTAAAAACATTTCGTTCTACAGATTTTTTTTTTAAATCAGCCTACAGATTATTCATACTTCAAGGAAAGTTTTAATGAAAAAAAACTTAGGGGTCGCCAAAGTTTTTTTCGAATTAAATTAGTTTGAAGGTAATTGGGAGCCATTTTGAAACGTCATTGTTGCCATAGCCACAACTGTTGCTATTTATTTGGTAACAGTTTTTGATTGTCAGACTGTTTAACTATATGCATAGCATTTAGTTTTATTCTTTTTCCGAATTGTTTAATCACGTCTTTTGGACTCTCAAACTTGTATTTTCCATTTTTCAAGAAACTGTATGGAGCCACCTTAAGGCGAAATTGCTGGGTGATTTAGGGGAAATTCTGTTATTATTTGGTTCAATGCGACATAGGGTTATCAAGTAGTTTTGTTTAATTTAGTTTAGTTGGTGCGAGGCCACTAGTTAAACCATGCATGCTTTTGAAAAAATAAAATTAAGGAAATATGTTCAAATAACAAAACAATTAATGCAAATAATCAACATGTATAAATAACATTTTGTATGAATTTTTAGATATCTGTAACTCCTCTGAAACTAACCAGAGTGAAAACAATTGCTAATGAGGCACCGCCGGAGGATATTATAATTGATTCGCAAATGACACAACGTGGCCTACTAAATAAAGCTAAAACGTTATTTAAAATGGAACATCAACTTAGATTGTATACATTCCGGCATGGAGCTAAATGGACGGCTGCACCAGATGCCCAATACTCAATTGTAGAACTTGTTAACCTTCTCAAGACTACTAGATTTGGCATTCTATCAAAATCAGGGTCAGATGATAACAGCAAGAAAAGTTCGGTGAAGAGTTCGGTGATGTTACTAATGTGTAGGACTGAGATACTGAATAATTGATAGGTATTTTCCAGTAGATTGAGTGATTTTATGTGAAATCTACAATTTTTGTATAGTCAGGCGTAGTAGACCCAAGTCAACAATCAAGTGCTCCTAATAGCATTGATGATCTTCCTTCACTTGATGAAATGTTGAAATGTGAGTAAATGGATGGAGTAGATAAAGTTGGATGCACAGATAAGACAGTGGACAGATGAACAGACTGAGAGAGGGACGGTTGGATAAAGAGACATACCGATACAAAAACGGATAGATCTAGGCACTGAGAAGAAGGGAGAGTGATGGAACAGAGTTGGACACACGTAAAAATCACAGGATTTGTTCGCAACTGGCTTGTAGCAAGGCTGGGAACAAGTTGTAACAATGCTGTGCATTCAAGAAGCTGCTACAATCTTGTTAGCATCAACCTGTTAACAACTTGTTAAGTGCAGAGCGGTAACAGGTTGTTGGAACAACTTGTCACCAGTCTGTTGGAGTCATTAGCCTTGTTACAAGTTGTCAACAACCTGTTACAGACATGTTAACAGACTGGGGACAGTCAGTACGAACACATCACGGTGACAGCCTGTTGAACAGCCTTGTAACAACTTGCTTGCAGGTATGTAACAGCTTGCACGTTTTTACGTGTGTACTGTATGTGTGTGATGTACTGTCCTTTATGTATGTGTGTACTATGCTTTTATGGGCACTGGATGTGTAAAATATTAACGCATACAAATGTTTAAAGTTACATGTATTGTAATGTTTAAATGGGCATTTCTTCGTTGCGGACGTTACATTTCAGACAAAATATCAAGGGTATTTTTCAATATAGCTTTAATGTCAAAAAATATTTTGATAATAATGCTGTTTGTAGCTACTGTACATAGTAAAAGAAAACTTACACTGGTACAATCCTGAGTATTGTCAATTTAGTTCTTCTTGAATTAAAGGAAATATATGCGTTGCGGACGTTACAAAACTGAACCATGTGTATTTGGCAACAATGTTTGATCGTATTTTCCTATGAAATGAGAACGTTTAGGAGAACTATTTGATTTTGCGCATATCAACATATGTTTGAGGTTTAATTTTTATGTCACTATTTCACATTATTTTCTCTGTTTTTACCAAGAAGACAAAATGAGCCGTTGCGGACGTTACACAGTATGAAAGCTTTACATATTCACATCAGATTTTGTAATGAAACCAGGGCCGTCCTCAGAAAATTTTGCATGGGGGGTTGTACGCTCAATTTTGCCGACTGCTGCATAATCATCACTCGTCAGTACTCGTACTCGTCGAGTCTGGCTGCTGGCGGGTGTCGACTGCCGACTGAAATCTCTTGTCTGCCGACTATAGAACAAATAAAGCAATTCTTGGGGGTGTCACACCCCACACCACACCCTAGCTCCGGCCCTGAATGAAACAAAGAAATACATGAACATTTAAAAGTGACAGTCATTGAGGGCCATTGCTCTTTAAAGGCCAACAAGTGTTTTGTTCAATAAACTTTTAAGTTTTAATTGTTGTTGTTGACGTTTTAAACATGAGCCTCTGGCTCGGATGTAAGGGTAACCCAGCCTAGACACTAGGCCTTCTATTTTTATTTTCGGATTTTCCGGAGAATTCAGAGCTTATTTATACTATACGGGAGCCTGGGGACTAAAAAGGGGCGGGACGAAAAATAGAAGGCGCATCAGCTTCCGTGACGTCACGAAGCGAATTTAATTTGGCGGCCAGCGCCCACAGCGGCTTTCAGCGGTTTGCGCACGGAAAAGCCTATTTCTAGGCTGAGGGTAACCTAATATCTCACGTTACTGACTTTAATAAATTGTATTGTATTGTATTGTATTGTATTGTACAGTGAAACCTGAGTTTTGCGACCACCCCAGGTGCCACGTAAAAGTGGTCGTTAAGGACAGGTGGTCGTTCGGACAGGTAGTGATGTGACGTCATAGCAGCCATTTTGGCAGCGCCGGGACTCGTACTGTCGTTCACTTTTGCGCTGTGTTTTTGTTACGTTTCAGATTCAATTTTTGCGCTGGTTTGGTCTTGTTAAAAGCTCTTGGCTTTATTTACGATCTTCCAGTAGTATTTTTTAGATGTGAACACTCAGTTTTGTCACCTTCCTTTCCAAGTTAAAAAGCCGTTGTAAAATATACAAACTTGTCGCAGTAAACGATCGTCAAGATCAACTTGTCTAAAATTAACAAATATTACTCATGGTTTTGGATTGTTCAGTCATTGTATTAACTCTCAAACATCAACTAAAAAGTATTTGGCTTTGGCAGGAGAAATTCACACAGATTTTCATCAAATAATGCTCAAAAGAGAAGCAAAACAAGATTAAAATGCGGTAAAACGGCAATTGAGCAACACTTCCGGTTTCTTGTTTTCACATGTGGTCGCATTCGCGTTTGTTTACTATGAAAAGACGGGTATTTCGTTAACGTATTTCGGCAGTTTTACGTTGAGTTGGTCGCTCATAACAGGTAAATATCTTGTTTGGGACACAAAAAACCGGTCGCTGGTCGCGTAAGGCAGGTGGTCGCTCATTGCAGGTATATTTCAACTACAAATCGTCCGTGCCAGAAACAGTGGTCGTATATGACAGGTCGTCGTAAAACATGGGGGTCGCAAAACTCAGGTTTCACTGTATTGTATTGTATTATTAAGCCAAGAAAATCATTGTAAGTTTTCAAAATTTAGAAACAGCCACTTTTGAGGAAAAATTTTCCTGAGGAAGAAAAACGTTTCTTGTTTTACCTGTATGTTTGAGACAGCTTTAAGTAGCTGATATGAAATGCTGACTTTTTTAACCAGGACAGATATTTGAAACTCCAGGATAGATATTTGAAACTTAAGGATCAATATGCCTTCGGTTCTGCTTTGTTTCAACAGTTGTTTTACTGCGTGACGTCCGCAACACAAGTTATGTAACGTCCGCAACGCAGTTCCTGGAAATTAGAAAACAGTGGTTGATGGTTTTTATTATTTTTATGTTACTTTTAGTTTGTTAATTAAACTTGAGTAATAGAATGCGTAAAATGATACTGCTTTATGTTATGAGATTAAAAAACTATATGTTACCCACTGTGATCGTGTAACGTCCGCAACGAAATCTCAACTCCGAACAACCCCCAGTAGTTTTTATCATGCCAAACATAATCTCCAATAAAACTTTGCTGTTTCAAAGCAACCCTTATAAAAGCAAAAAAATGTGTAGATTGTTTTTTCACCTGTATTGGTTGTTATTTTTAATGTTAAGATGTGTGCATTTTTCGATAAATTTTGTGGTTAAATTATGCGAACATTTTGACTCCCAGGGCTCCCCCTCCCCCCCCCCCCTTCCAGGTAACAGAAAAAGCCAACGTCAACATTTTCGTAAACTTTGAGGTACATAGATTTGAAAAATGTTTACTTTTGACCAAAGTTTCTTAGTCAAAAATATTTTTTTTCAACTCATGTCGAATTGCCCAAATACAGCTTTTGGACCTGCGGTTACAAGTACAGAAAGGAAGAAAATTGCCAAACTTGTACTAAGTGATGATGAGTGGTGAGTGTGTGACTACTCTATACAATAACTTTAATAAAAATTGAAATTTAAAACCGTGCTGAAATATGCATGACTTGTGCAACCACATTATCTCTCTATCTCTCTATCAAAGTATGTAAATATCTACTTTGTAAATAGATCCAGATCTATTTACAAAGTATGTTCTAGGGATTTTTGGTGCAGGAAAATTCGAGTGTAGAATATATACATCTTAAAATGTATATATTCTACACTCGAATTTTCCTTCACCAAAAATCCCTAGAACATGCTAAGTAATCGAGTGAAATGCCCAATATTACAAAGTAGCTATTTACTATGCTTGCATGAAAAGCAATCTATATGATTAGTGATGTTGTTCCGAGTTTAAATAAATTTTCTTACTCTGATTTCTCTCTCTATATATGTTATATAATTACATTTCAGTCTGTATATATGTAATACTTTTGACAATATGTCAATATGAGTGGCAATGTTGTATCGGATATACAAGGTCGAGCCGAAAACGAGAACTTGATATTAACTGATAACTGAAAAACAGATAACTAAAAAAGGCTAAATTGGCAAAACGTCTTTTAATTAAAGGATCTGAGAAGTTGCCTCCTTCTGCTTTTGTATCGTCGAAGAGGGTTGGTAATTATGTGATTTTTGTGTGGATATCAAGCACTACGTACTATATTTTTCTGTTTTGCATGCATAGGGAGCCGGGAACACAGGACATGTTACAAAAAGGGAACAAGCGTGATAAAGGTAATTTTAAGAATTAATGCCCTTTTCATATATATTGGTAAAAGCCCTGCATGCAGATAATGTCATTAATATTGTTCATTGTAGCAGTTTGTCCGACTTCGTTGGCATTAATTACCGAATCCCAAACAATAGGAAAACGCTTAGTACATGTTGAATATCTTGATAACCCATTTTTTTCATGAGGAGAGGAAAGGATGGTTTGAAGATTACAAATAAATATAATATTGTGGAATACAATACTGGTAAATTACCATACTGTATGTGGTGCTACGCAAGTACCGAAATATTCCTTTACATTTATTTTTTACATTTATTTTGATCAATAACTTATAACAATTGTTATGGCATCAATCGAAGCACACAAAATATTTATGCAAAAACTTTAATGACTAACTAAGTAAACTTAAAATTGGCAAATAAATATATATAGCCCAGTAGCTCACTGAGCATGCCGGTATAGCAAGGTAACCTGAAGCTTGCATAGCATTACAACAATTAAACTGTAGTAGTAGTAATAATACTGTAATCATTAATGGTGCTGAATAGTATAGTATGGAAATTTATTAACAGAGAATTAAGCATATATTTTTACCATCTTGGATGAAATTACAATTGCACATATTAGGGAGATGTTTTGTAAAGGTTAATAAATGGTTACGAGTACTGTGATAAGGGATTGAGCATTGTGAGTGGTGGCTGTTAAGTTTCACTCGCGATGATAAACCATATATCACACTCGTAACGATGTATTAATCTTTACATGTTTCATTTATTAACTATGGTTCACTTAGCTATCATTGTGAAACGTTGCGGTAATAAAGTAACATTCACATCACCTAAATATTTGATTGACTTAGATATTGTCATATACTTAATGGCGCCGAGTATATGTGAATAACAATTAAAATACTTTGCAAGTTTGCATAGTTGTTCATCAATTATACTTGACCAAAATTTATTTTCTTTAATTTGACGTTATAATTGTATTTAAGGTGGAGCGATAAAAGGAAATCAATTGCATAGCAAGAAGGTATTTATGTTTGATAACATAGGTTACTGCTATAATAAAATAGCCTGGCTGCATGAATCCTGTTCTGAAACTGTAAATTTAACGATTTAAGGATGCTCCGGGCATAGTGGTGGACAGGCGATCTGCCATGCGATCATGTGCTAGAGATGACAAGGTGATGATGCAATATATGCATACATATGCGCACATATGAATGCTTCATTCATGTGTGCATATGTATGCATATTAATATATACAGTTTTTTATTCGTTCAGCTTAGGGCTTGAACCCTTGTTGGACCCTTCCCACTATTTGGTTGTAATCGGTGTACTCTAAAATCTTTTCCAGAAAAACGTTGATGGTGGGCGGCAGTCATTCAGTGCTGGGAGTGGTAAAAACAATTTATTGTGTGTACTCCACTGCTCTGCACTGCACGCACTGCACTGTACATGTACGTTCGACCACAAGGTGCGATTTTATAGTCCCAAAGAATGTTGCATTGGGTAGAAGTGTAATAAAATTCGTGAAACTGGTCTTTTCACGAAAGGATAATTATATAAGGTATCGCTACTACATTTGCTATTTTAATTTCTGTAGTTGTGAAGGAATTGGATGGTTCAATCCTAGAAAATCTGATGGACAGTGGGAAAACGTGCTATCGTTTTGACGACAAAGAAGGTAAATAATTAAACCTTTTAACATACCAACGGGCTTGCGCCCACTTTGCCGAATAAATTTGTCAGGTGTTGCCGGAATTGAATGTTAAAGTGCGTCCTTGCCTAACAAATATCATGTAATTAAGTACGCAAAAAACACGGTCGACATTTAGGCAACAGTTTTATCCCAGATTCTCAGTGATTCTTGCGACAGATATGTTCACACTAGGGAAAAGCGTTGATTTATTCGTGCTAAAGTCTTAATGCCCGTCATGCGTCGCAAGAAAACGACGTTCAAGTTGCACGAGCATTTTTAGTGTGTGACGTCCCTCCAAGTGCTCGTGCAACCTGAACGTTGTTTTTTTTTTGCGACGCAAGTTGCACGAAGAAAAGCTTCGTGTAACGGAGTGAGGACGGGACACAAGTGGCCCAATCTTAAGGTGTGGCAACTCGCAGTTCAGACATTAACGGCAACATTAACGGCGAGACGGTAAAATTCTTTCGACAAGTGTGAGCATGCAGTCTTGACTGCGCAAACTGGCGAGATGAGTTCATGATCACAAAAGTCTGCATCCATCATCTCCAGTTCTTGCATTAATAAAAAATGACTGTGTGCTGACAGGCCCCAATTTCATAATTTGTTGCAGGTTTAGGAATTTCTGAAGATGATTGGTCAGTGCTAAATAACAAATATACTACCTTTTTTAATGGTGGCCTTCTTTGCTCGCTGTTTAATCAGTAACGGGTTTGTTATTATAGTAGTGTGAGAAAGTTAAATTCCATTTCTTTTATGTAGACATTTTCACCGTATCGGCATTTGATGTGGATCCTTCCACACTTGCAGGCCGATGGGTTGACGTTGCCCAATGCAAATTGGAGAAAGGAAACCTGTTGGGAAAAGGGGTCCTTCGCTGTTGTTTCGATGCAATTATTAAATTGGACACGGCAATACCAGACAAGAAACACAAGGACGTCTTTAAAGAGCCTGTTGTTGTTAAGAAGTTCTTAAAGAAGACTGTGGATACATTAAAGCGTGATCACGTTTACTTGTGTCGAAAGGTCAGTCATTATTAAGCACGTCATTGCATAGTAAGCAATTTAACTGAAGATGTCGTAATTTACTGTTATAAACCATAAGTTGAACAAACTCTATACTGCACATAACTCTATCAATCATATCGAAACTGTTCTCCCAATTGGTCCAGTTATAAGGACCATGCCTCATTAGACTAGTGCTACTGCAGCAGAAAACCAGAGTATTTGGGAAAAACCTGCGGTGTTTGGTCAAACTGGAAGCACTATCCTCCTCACATGAGGCTAAGGTACTGTATGCAATAACCATCATTCCTCCAACACTCATACAGCTAAATATTAAAGTTTGCAAGCATACAGCACAAAGATTCGCGATGGAGGACCACTAGGTTAGAAATAATAGTGGTTATTAATAGCGGGTTGTTGGCATTATACTATAACTACACTCGTAAGCTCTCACCATGCTTTTCCCGCTTAAAGTTTAAGATTTTGGATTTTTTAGTGTCAGGGGTTAAGGTTAGATTATCATAATGCATATATAATTTCTATCATAATTTTACCATGCATAATGCGTTGTGCCCATTAAACTCTATATGTCTAAATTTAAAATGAAAAAACGAAACTTTAAAGACACAAAAATTGGTAAGGACGCTATTATACCTACTAAATTAATGTTAAAATCGGCATGCCGCTATCTGTTTCACTAGGGTTGGTTGAATTATACATCCAAAATAGCGCAAATTGCTGCAATATTGGTAAGCCTCCTTCGCAGCCGTTGTCCAGGGTTCGGTCGCCCTAACCCTGGACAACGGCTGCGAAGGAGGCTACAATATTGGTGGCGTATAACATGCAATACTGTTTACAACGTGGCAATCATTACTGAACAACATTTTTGAACCAGCAATGTCTACTCTGGGGTAACATTGTCTAAGCAAGCGCGTTCTAAATTTGGACAATATAGTTTTTATCTTGGTTGCAATATGGGCAGTGCCCGAAACGTCGAAGAAATTTTTTTTTTAAAATTTATTGTGAAGACTTTTATACGCTCCATTTATATTTTGCCATGTACGCTAACATTTATTTGTGATTTCTTTAATAATAGGAAGTGCAAACACAGAGTATTAGCCAACACCTTGTGCACACATTTTTAAAGAAGACAAAGGTCCATATATTGGACAATTCCCAAGGTATGCGATCAATACTAATCATGGGCGAGATACAGTAGTTATAGATGTTCAGTGAATATTGCTTGCATTAACGTATCTGCATATAATACCTATATTTCAGCGTTCTTCCATGCTATCTCCTTGTTGGCCAGTCTGGTCGCACTGCATACTGCGTTGAGCCCAAGATAAATGTGCATGTGTTCAAGAAGTATTTGAATAACACCGGAAAGGCAACTGCGGCTGGAGTAACAGAAGAGATGGGGTTGAAATGCCTGGCATTTTCACATTGGTGTTTGTCCTTCTCGAAAGGAGCGCTGTTGCTCACTGACCTTCAAGGTATGAAATATATGATAAATTTATCTCTGGTGTTCAAGTAACTCCCAATGCAGATTTCCATTTTTTTTATGCTAGCGCTATATTATAATTATGTTGTTATACGCGCGGGAAAAACGTAACAGGTGTGATGTACAGGTTTTTTAGAGCTGTTAAAATTATGTCATAGCTGTATAAAAGTGCAGGTTACCATCAGGTTGTCCAGGTCTGATTGTATCAGTATTGATCAAACTGTTCGTTTGTCAGTACTGGTCTGGACTAACGTAACAGACCTTGTTATCCACAGGCACAGGACAACATGTCTGTTATGTCTAAGAGGATGTATGAACCGGCTGTATCCACAGTGACCTGGTAACATTGATGTATTAGACATAATAATTATAAATGATAGCATGAAGTGTATTCCCTATTAAACCTCCATTTCGATGAGGGTCATTTAGTAGGGCCTTAGTAGAGAGCTTAAGCAACAGACGTTATACTGCCACGGACGGGCGTTTTAATTCAATAGAGCGTTTTCATCTGACGTCACGGCGGCCATATTGGTGTACCAAAACAATGAAATGGCGGCCATATTGGTGCATGTGAATTAGCTCTTTCTTATTCAAATATTTTCGTATTGTTTTCACCACCCCCATGGGCCGGCCACCAATCACGTCAGTGAAAACGCTCTATAGCATTTTTCATTCAAAACAATGATAATGAGCAATTAAAAATTCCAAGAGCAAAGTGAACGCCGTCGTCGTTCTAGACAAGACGTCATTGAGAGCATTTTCACGTTCTTGAGAGGACGGGAACTTCTAGAACGTTGAGGCCTGTCTTCGTTGTTTTACTACAATGAGTCATACTTTTAAAGTAGAAAACTTGTATTTTAAGGGGGATAATTTCATTTACATTACAATGTAAAATAAAGGATCTGTATTTTTAAATAAAGATGAAATTTAAGCTTATGAGATAACAGGTTAGATGTGTGATTATTCATAGCCTTTGTTTTGGGTAAAAAAGTATTTTCAAAGAATACGCGGTTCAGTAGTTCTGTATTGTATTCCTGTTCTTCCGGTCACCGTCCGTGTCTCAAAAACGCCTAATATGCTCTCTATTTATGATCTACGACGGCGACGTCTCTGAAACAAAATGATTCTTCGTGCAAAACAATAATTTTATTCGCAATTATAATTTTAGAGGCATCTTCGTTCTGTATACATCGCCACTGAGATCATTTCTACATCTTCAGGACGACGGGAACTGACGGAAAGATACGAGCTGGTCTTTATGACTTGAACGCAGACGCTTCAATCGTTTTAGCAGCATTGCATGATGATGCATTTTGGAAGTCGTAAAACAAGCTTCCAATACCGAATACGGTAGTCACAATTAACTGCTGCTTTTTGGATTACTAAAATTAACATTGAGTAATTAATAGCCGCTGGCCGTCATAGATTGCAAGGTGCCTATTAAAATTTCCCGAGGACCGAAGGCCCGATGGAATTTTAATAAATCGCCGAATCAAACGGTAGGTTTGATAGGTATTACAGCTCATTCCATGCATGCTATTACTTATAATCATAAAGCTGAAACAGGCATATCTACGGTATCAGTTTGTGTTAGGGCCTGTTCACATGAGGCGAATTATCTCGGGGGGTAGGGTTATCGCTATCCCCCGCGATAACTCGGTGTTAGTTTATTTCCATGTTAAAAAAGTAAACCGTTCACATGAGACCGAGATAACTCGGGGGATAGGGATAACTCGATCGGAGCGATAGGGTAACCCTAGCCCCCGAGTTATCCCTACCTCCATGTGAACGCTTTCATCCGAGTTATATATATAAGTGGCGGTTTGAATTTAACCCAAGCAAGAGTAGGATTGTAACGTTTGGTGAGTCTACTCAGCAATTTAATGCTAAAAATGGAACAAGAACATGGTATCTGAATTGTATCACAGTGGAACAAAGCCCTGCTTGGGAACATGTTGGTATTCTGCTTTCAGGTAATTTTTCTGGTTCGAATCGATCCAAATCTGCTGCTCGGAAAGGGAGAGCGGTTGTTGGTGCTCTTATGGCTGCTGGTGCTCGCGCTGGTGGTATAAACCCTGTATGTTCGGCAAATCTATGGAGGATTTTTGGCTTACCTGCAATGCTGTATGGATGTGAACTATGGTCTAATCTGTGTTTATCGGAGAGGGATCTTCTGAATGCAGCAATAACTTTTGCAGCTAAACGATTTCAGGGCCTGCCACTAACGTGTCATTCTGAAGGAGCCCTTGGTTCTTTGGGACTGTGGACCACGATAGCGTGTATTGACAAAAGCCAAGCTGTTGTTTTTTTGGAAAACTTGTGTCGCTCTTGCCCATTATCGCTGCAACAAGAAGGTTTTCGTTAAAAGATTGTGCTCCTATCTTAGTGGAGAATGTATGGGTCAAAAGGGATTTGTTCCTGATGTTATAGATCTTCTGATTAAATACCATCTTGACGCTTATCTTGAACTATATTGGGTTCAAGGCACCTTTCCAAATAAGCGTGTTTGGCGTAACCTGCTGCAGGAAAAGTGCGTGAGTTGGAACATCATACCTGGAGGCTGAGAATGTTTACCAAGCCTAATCTTGGGCATCTGAGTAGAACACATCAGAAACTAGAGCCGTTGTTTCATTGGACTGTTGCCAGAGAATATCCGTTTGAACGTATTGCAATAACAAATTTGGTTTCCTTGCTTTGTGGAAATGTCCCTAGTGGCTTGGTACAAGCAATGGAGGAAACACCAAACCATTATCAGTGTAAGCTCTGTGCAAATTCAACAGGGGATATTGGCCAACATTTTATTATGGACTGTCCGGTGACGAGTGAGGAAAGGAAGAATTTATGGGAATTCTTAAATGATAACTTTGAAGCAAGAAATGTATGTGCTCTGTTCACTCTAAATGATGATGACATGTATGATTGTTTATTAAGCGGTTATTTTCCGGGTATATTGATTGATGATCAGACAAGGTGTACTTTTATTTTAAGAGTTGCAAAGGCCGTTTGGCAGGTGTACACGAAGGTGTACATGAGTCTGCTCGCCTGATCGCCTATCTATCTATCTATCTATCTATCTATCTATCTATCTATCTATCTATCTATCTATCTATCTATCTATCTATCTATCTATCTATCTATCTATCTATCTATCTGTCTGTCTGTCTGTCCGTCCGTCCGTCCGTCCGTCCGTCCGTCCGTCCGTCCGTTCGTCCGTCCGTCCGTCCGTCCGTCCGTCCGTCCGTCCGTCCGTCCGTCCGTCCGTCCGTCCGTCCGTCCGTCCGTCCGTCCGTCCGTCCGTCCGTCCGTCCGTCCGTCCGTCCGTCCGTCCGTCCGTCCGTCCGTCCGTCCGTCCGTCCGTCCGTCCGTCCATCCATCCATCCATCCATCCATCCATCCATCCATCCATCCATCCATCCATCCATCTATCCATCTATCCCCTTACGAAAATTTCCTATAGGAATTCCTATAGGAATTTCCTATAGGAATTCCTATAGGAAATTCGGACTATTTTCCTATAGGAATTCCTATAAGAATTCCTATAGGAAATTCGGACTATTTCCCTATAGGAATTCCTTTAAAAATTCCTATAGGAATTCCTATAGGAATTCCTATAGGATTTTTTATAGGAATTCCTATAGGAATTTTTATAGGAAATTGTAATAGTTCCTCTATGGGCATTTGTGAAAATTATAGGATCTTTTGGTATAACAAATTCAGCTGTTCAACATGGTTCAATCAAATAATTACAAATAAATGTTAATAATCATTATTTAGTTTTTATTGCAGTAATGAAAATGGGTACATGCAACTGCAAAAATACAATAGAACACTACAAATATAAATGGTTTGATTTTTTCTAAATAAATGTGATTGGCCAGGTTAATATAGTCTTGAGAAAGACTGATGTTGGTTACTTCCATCAACATCAACCTTTTCAAGACTATACACACTAACCTAAAGAATCGCATTTCACAAATACCTATCGACATTCTAAGGTTTAAACCATTCACTTTATCTATACAGTCGTTGGCATCTAAGCGTGTACACCACCAGTCAAAACATGTTTTATATCAACCTCAAAGTTAAATGTTTACCTTGGGAACGTATTAGGTTTTCATTCGATACATTCGAACCAATACATTATTGTCACATGAATGTGCCCTTAAAATTAGCCAATCACATCTCACCAATCCCACGGTGTTGATTTCAAAACGGTTAACTTTGGCTTAAATTTAGAACATGTTTTGATGGGTGGTGTACACACTTAGGTGCCAATGACTGTATAATTTACAATGACAGAAATAAGTTATAAATATAATGTATATAATTTACAAGGTCACTAATCATAAAGTTCTTAATATACAGTGTACATATGTATAAAAACTACTGGTACTAGAAATTTAATGTTCACTTTATAGGTTTTTGCACTTTACAACACTTAATAACATTATTAATTTTTGTTGTCATGTGCTGGCGAATCACACTTGATGGGCAACCATACTTTTTTGATGCATAAGCTGTAGGAAAAAGCAAATGGAAATATATTTTAAAAGGTTGCTTAATTTCTATTACAGAATCATCCACATAGAAATAACATGAATAGAACATTTATCAAGATAAAGTTTCTATTCAAAGTTGTATAAGTTGTATTAAAATAAGGCCAAAAACCTGGGTTTCTGCCCCAACCTAGTTTTTTCCATTGAAATGCAGCCAGCAATTTTGTGGCTTCGCATAACTTGATTGTTTGTCCATACAAAAATGTTTAGATTAAAAATAAGAAACCCAACCTACCCTACCTAAGTTTTTGCAACATGTAATAGGAAACCCAGGTATTTTTTTTCGCTTAAGGATAATCTGTTTCAAACATGAGTTAAGGTTTAGGATAAAAATATTCCCAGGATTGTTTTCTCTGTTTTGTATCACACTACACTGACTACAGACATTCTTGACAATAGGAAACACATAATGAAAGTTACCAACTTGATTGGCACAAAATTAGTAAAATTTGTAAATAATATTCTTATATATTATACCAAAAATATTTACAGATAATTTACTTACCACAAATACTGTCAACTTTTCTATTGTCCAATTGTGGCTTCGCATCAGAGTCTTTATGGGCATTTGATCTGCGTCCTGTTACTGAATGCGTTGCCAAAACCTCTCTTGACCACAGCATGGGCATAATTGTATAAACAAATTCTTTGGCTGTTGGTTTTTTAATTAAAATTGTATTTTGCACCTTTGTCACCACCACATCTGGGCAAATTGTCACCTACAATCAAGAAAATAAATTGTAATTAGAAGCATCCATCACATTTTAGTGATATGAGAAAGTTCTTCGCTTCAAGTAAAATTATCTGGCATTAGCCAAAGTAGAATACATTTAGTCACCATTGAACACTGGACTATTGGCTGTGATACACCATGTACAGTAATGTCATGGTTGATTAGAAATACCAAATAAACTTGAAAAGTTGTGGTACCAGAGGTGCTGGGCCTGGCTGTAATACCTGTGACATCTCAGTGTGTGTACATGTTTTTAAAAATAATTGAATAAACAGGAGATGTTTAGATGAACACAAGTCATGGATCCAACAAAGCTTGAAGATAGTCTCAGAAAATTTTGACAATGAAAATATTGCCTTAATTTGTTATGTACACATGATCAAAGAAGTGGGCTAACTGTGATTCATTCTCACTACATGTAGCACATTATCTTGGAGAATAAATGTAATTTTTTTGCTTCTTTGTCCATGGAAGAAAATCAAAATATGTTGAGCAAACAAATTTGTCATAAATTGCGAACACACACCCCCACTCACAGAATTACAAATATCTAAATATAGATTATCAACTAGTAAACTTTTCAGAAATGTTTTTGATTACTTACATAATTATCTGCTTCAGTGTCTGATTTTATAGAGGACAATGACAGTGCTCGACTTGCAGTGTCTGAACTTAAAGAGGACAATGACGATGCTCGACTTCCACAACTTGATGCTGGTGATGAAGGCTGTATGCCATATGTAAACCGCATTTTTTCTTTTTCAACTGGTATTAACTTTGCACATCCAATAGTTTTGGACTCTATTTTCATATCTTGTTTTTTTTTACAAAAATTGGTCAAGTATTTTGCAGACTCCTTCAGCTCTTTAACAACATCAGAAAGGTTTTGCATTTCTACAACATGAAATGAAAGAAGTAATGATTTAACACAGTATCTATCTACTTTTTTAATTTTTAAAATTAAATAAACACTATTTACTATTGATCAGGTATTTTTAAAGACAAACATTTATGTCAGTTATAGATGTTTATCTTTTTCTATTACAAAAATAAAAAGAGATTGTAGTTCTGCTCAACACTGGACTTGTAGTACATACAGTATCTAACCTACTGTAAGTTCTATTAACCCTTTTGCCTTTATACCACCTGAACAGACAACATACCAAAAGACAGGAAGTTAAATGGGTATCAAACTAACCTTCAGTTCTTTTAATGATAGATTTTAATTCCTTTATCTCCTCATCTTTCTCTGCCAGACATTTTTTTAGTTCAGTAATTTCTGTGTTTTCCTCATCCTCAACCTCTTCATCTTCACTTGACTCGGTCTCAGAAGAAATGTACTATATGCCAAAATAGATTTCAAATTAATAAAGCACACATATACACATTTATTTTTATATATATATATAATATAAATAAAACATCAAAATACAAGTTTGAATTACTTCATAATATGAAGTAATTCAAACTTGTATTTTTGATGTTTATACCGCTAATATATATATTATCAGCCATTCCATGGTGACTCGCGTGACCAAGTCAAAATTTTAAATTTTAAGGTTAAAAAGGTGTTTTTTGCCACTTATGATTTAGCAAGAAGCAACCTTGCTTTAGATAAGGAAGCCCTTGCTTGGGGTGATATATATACAGGGTGATATATTTAATTTGTAGTAATTATAATAAAGCCTTCGATTAACTGACTTTTAGTCATGTGACTTTATAAGACATATAGCTAGACATAATAGCATAAACTCTCCAGTGAAATTTTAGCAAAATCATTTTAGTTGAATAGATAACGTTGCAAATTTAATGTGGTTCGCGGTTTAAATATGTGGTTTAAATAAGGGTGATTTTTCTCAGAAACTACTGAAAAATAATATTTATATAAATTATATAATATTTAATATTGCAACAATGCGCCATTTCTGTGGAATGGCTGTTATATATATATTATATATATATATATATATATATATATATATATATATATATAATATATATATATATATATATATATATATATATATATATATAAATGTGTTAACTAGTATCGAGTACAAAATCATACGGGTAGACTGCTCAATGCCGAAGCAGAGTGGGTATAACATCAAAACACAAGTTTGAATTATTTCATAAGAACTTTATTCACAACAAATTTCTTTCGTATGGCAAGTGCCATACGAAACAAATTTGTTGTGAATAAAGTTCTTATGAAGTAATTCAAACTTGTATTTTGATGTTATATATATATATATATATATATATATAATACATTTTACATTTACTATAAATACATTTTAACCTTTTCCTTTGCAATCTTTCTCCTCAAATGTTCTATATGTGATTGGGATAATGATGAATTGGCTAGGTGCTTCTTTGTCTTCATTTTCTTTGATGCCTAAAAAAGCGAGAAAATATAAATAACTCTCAGTTTCAGAACAAAATTTATTTTCACTTACTTAATAAATTATAAGTAATTTCATACTCAGGATACATTTTTGGGTAATCAAGGCCAAATTTTATAACCCCAATATGCGGGATTAATTAAAAAGCAAACGATGACAACAGTGAACTTACTGATATTGGAATCTCATCATTTTCGCTCATGTCCATGTAGCGGGAGGTTCTTTTAGCGGTTCTCTTCCCTCTTCCTCGAATTGGTGTTAATGTGCTACCGGTATCTAGGTAACTTGACATGAAGCCGCGAATGGCGTCGTATCGATCTATTAAATCAAGGACGGTACACTTATTAATAACGGCTTTTATCCAGCGAACATATGAGTCAAGGGAAGCGATCACAAAATTATACACGTGGCCATGCCAATTATAGTAATAAGTGAAACGCAATTAGACACAAATTCTTTAATAGTATTACTTACCATTGAATTTTAAAACTCGAGTGACATATGTTTTTGTTTCGCATTCAACATCAACTGGAAATTTCCCATTTTTGCTAGACCATTTATTGTAGTCCTTCGTCTTTGGCCAGCGCACCAAAACTTCCTTGTCATGGTCCCAATCTTCGTCATTAAAAGTGGACTCGTCTTGGTCAATTATCCATTTACATTCGCCAACAGCACAACTGTTGTCCTCACAAAACACAAACAATGCGAATTCCATTGTATTTCCCAAAAGTCTGTGATAGTAAAACTAGAAAATATTTCGAGAAATCTGCTCCAAAGCAACCAGACGAACGCTGCAGTGAAATTGAAACAAACGCCAAAAGATGTCACAGGTGATGTCATGAATCTAAACTCTGATTGGCTGTTTATAACACCTTTGCTACATGCGGAAAACCCGGATGTGCAGAGACTCTAGCAAATACCCTGGGTACGAGGTTGAGGTTATATGTCTCTTCTGATTGGTTAATTGACCAAACGTTGCCATGACCTCAACCAATTAAAATGTACCCTAGTGGAGTCTATTAATTTTAATAAACTGGGTTGATTGTGTGTGGCCAATGATATACAAGCGAACTTGTTGCAAACCAGAGGAAATGACATAGTAAATCGGTTCAATTTCCAAAAGAACATGCCTCTAAGAGGACCATACAAACAATACGAGTTTGATACAAATGTTGTGGTTCTCAAATCTACCTTTTACGACAGACGTAAACGACGAATTTCAGAAGTTGAAGACAATGAAAACGAGGCTGAAGTCGAAGAGTCAGACAATTTACGATATCATGAGCACGTGAGTCTTTGATACATTTATTTAAAAACTATGGGTACGCCCGCAACAGTTTGTGATGTGTAGAATTGCTTCTGGTCGAAGATATTATTTATATTTATATTTATTATTATGATTTCTGCCAGCTGGATTTGAACAACATGCATGACACATCTGAAGCTGAGCAGCCTGAGGACAACGACACTTACGACGGTGATCAAGATGAAACTGAAGAAGAAACTGAATCTGAAGAAACTGAAGAAGAAACCTGTAACCATGATAACCATGAAGTAAGTATGTAAAAAGCTTAATGTAATGTATGACCTTTTCAATTTTTGTTTTTGAGTAGCTCCTGCTCGGGCCTATATAAATTATGTTTATATGCAGTAATAATTTTTATTTATTTATTTTATTTAATTATTTATTAAGTTTTGCCACAAGGTTCAACAAGACTAGGAATTAATTAAAATTAAAAAAAAAAAGAAAAAAAAAAGTACTTAATTACTCATAGTGAAAGTTAGTTACATCGTAAAATATATAATAATGTGGCAGGGTTGCTGCAACAGCGAACGCCAATTACTGCGGTCCCAAACAAAAAGAAAAGACCATATTAATTATTTAGGTTGTGTTAATTATTATTTTGTAAGTATTAATTATTAACCATTAATTATTGTCAAGTATTAATTATTAGTTCTTATTTACTAATTATCAAGTATTAATCGTCAGTCGCCAGTTGCCAACTACAAACTATCAACCACCAATTGCCAATAATTTATCCGACAATTATCATTAATTAGCAATTAGCAATCGGTATCCAACAATCAGCAACCAACATCAATAATTCACAATTAATTAGTTATTAGATACAACAGCAGATCGCACTAATAAGACTGTGCGCTGTGTTGCATCTCAAGCAGATGGTTTTCCATGACCTCGGGTAGGTACTATTGTTGTGACTATTTTTAACTATCACAACCTTGTCACTGTGTCGGCCACTGATTCTGCTTTTTCATGATTCGGTTTGGTTTGTTTAATTTTTTATTAAACTCAATTTGTATTTTTCTGATACTGAGTACTAATTTCTTTTCAAATAGGAAGACAGAAGGGACATGCCTTTATATGAAGGGGCAAAAGTCACCATGTCGCAATGTCTGCTTCTTGTCCTGACTTTTCTGGTCCGACATACTCTTACAAAGGAAGCATTGAAAGATTTGCTGCTTCTCTTAGATGTTTTGCTTCCTCGCTCAATACCAGCTACACAATACAAATTCTTCAAGGCATTTGAAACTGGTGGAAATTTTCAGGTATTTCATTAATCTGTACTAACAATTACAGTCAAAATAGAGGTTTCCTTGCTTGAAACTAATTGCAATTTTGATCCCATTGCTCTGCTATATTGTATAACTATATGTCTTATAAAGGTTAGGATTAAATTAAATTAATACATCTCCATGAAAATAAATAAGAATCCCATTAGGTTAAATTTTCTCATTCGTGGCTGTCACACGATTCACATGACTAAAAGTCAGTTAATCGAAGGCTTATTTTTTCTTTTTATTATGTCTTGTTTCAAAGTCATTTGCTGGGCTCTGATATTCATTTTTAAAAGTCAGTTATATAATTGAAGGCTTTGAATATAATTACTACAAATTAAATATAATATCACCTTGTATATCTCCCCAAGGGCTTCCTTATCTAAAGCAAGGTTGCTTCTTGCTAAATCATAAGTGGCAGAAAAAACCTTTTTAACAATAATATTTTGTGACTTGGTCACACGAGTCATGATGGAATGGCTGTTAACATTGTTAGTTCTCTTGATATGGACAAAAATATAAAGTTCTGCAATAAGTCATTATGCAATGTGTGATATAGACATTGGGTACTTTTTGCATAATTATCATACAAAATGAATTAGGCAAAGTAACAAAAATCTGCAAAAGATGTTACTGACTATGTCTGAATGTGTTTAGATACTCTGATCCAAACATGGTTATTGACTAATCAGGGTTTGTGTAGTATATACATGTTATTTTATAGAATCAAGGCCTGTTTAATGTTAACTTTTTACTGATAATTGTAATACAAAATACTTTTCTTCAGATCCACTATTACTGCCCTTCATGCCTATTTTACTTGGGGGAAGATATTGCAGAAGGAGATTGTGAATCATGTAAGGAAAGATTCAATGTTGATAACTTTGAGAAAAATGGAAATTACTTCTTATATTTGCCAATGAAGGATCAAATCCAAGATTTACTTCATAATGAAAATGTAAACCAGTATCTAACCAGTTGTAATAGATGCAGAACAGGCTGTGTGCAAGGTGTTGGTTTACAATATGGAGGACGGTCAAATTCCACGTTTGTAGGCCAAAATATTCAACTAAGTACACTATATGCCGCTCAAAATTTATCTGACAGAACGGTTTTGTCCCTAATTCAAACTTGACGTTTGCAAATACTTCAGCAATGAAGCAGAAATTTAAAAAAAAACCGATAATCTCGTTAATTTGTGATTTTTGGCGTAACAAATCACCGACGCTTACCGAAACCATGCTTGTAAAATTTAAGGAAATATATTTTCCTGGCAGAATTTTTGTTTACGGGAATGACAAAATAACATACTTTCAATAACTAACGATTTTTTCGTTCACATTGCATTCTAGCGAGTGTAAATATATGTATTCAACCAAAAACCATTTGTCCAACACAAGAGGTGGAGGAGCGCAAATCAATAATTGTTCCTTGATACGTAGATAAGATAGTACAAATCAGCCTTCTTACCCATGACAATATACAAAGCTAACAGGTTCTTCTTTTTTAACCAGTTAATTTTCGATCCTATGAGTGTACAGTGCGTTAAATCATCGTAAACCACGTTTGTCCAAACTGCTTTGCTAGTATCTTGTTTACGCACGGTTGGGCACGCTGACGCACGCTTCCACATTCCAATGACCGTGCGTAAAATACCACTAGGCACGGTCTTGACATGTTTGAATTTCCTCTTAAGCATTCTCAAGGTCTGTATACACGGTCCGGTATTATAACCCATCAATTAGGCACGGCTTAGGCACGGTTTAGGCACGGTTTAGGCACGGTTTAGGCACGGTTTAGGCACGGTAAGGGTTTACATCAGTCGTCAGGTACGCCAATACATTGTCTAGCTATATGCGCGTGAGGCGTTTATGATATTACATGAGCGAAATGTTTTATTTTCGCACGCTAACTTGACATTTATTGTAGAGCGTATACTTATATTTAAAAACCATAACCAAAAATTTATCTATCTTCCTGTTCACCTAACCCCTCTAAAAGAGAATTACAAGGTGGGATTACAGCTATTCGTGAACGTATAGCTAGATTTTAGAATGTGCGTTGATTTCCATGTGGGTTTTTTAACTCTTTTCAGTTGTAATACAACACTACTAATTAATTATGAACAAATAACAGTATAATGTACCTTATATAATGGGGGATTAATGGCGTCCGTATACTCCTTTCTTTAAGTAAGGATACAATTATGTATTTTGACACAATTCACGCAGTCCCCCCCCCCCCCCCCCCCCCCCCCCCCCCCCCACCAATGGTACCGTAAAAAAGAGACTTTGTATTCACGCGATTGTCGTCCGTAGAGTTTTGGCACGCCGTGCCTAATGCTTTAGGCACGGCGTGCCAAGTGTTTAGGCACGGTGTAAAACTCCATATATCAAAAGCTACTGTAGGTCCTTGTGTCTGCGGCGTGATTTGTAGCGTGAAGGTAATGGGGAAAACTAGTAGCAGTGAAACAAGGAGACTTAGGGAGGCCGAAAGGAAAAAGAAAGAAAAAATCAGCGGTGTGAGTTTGAAATATTATCGGGAGAATAAAGAAAGCATCAATCGTAAGCGACGTGAAAAGCGAAAGAAAGCTAAGGAATTAAAAGCCGCCGAACTGGAGGAAGTTCGTGAAAGTGATACCAGTGCAAAACCAAAGAAATACAACTGGAAGCTTTATAAACAAAGGCAGAGGGCGAAGGCCAAAGGCAAAGAACAGATCAAGGAAAACAAGGAACAAGAAAAATCCAACAAAGACAAGCATGGGGACAAACGCAGTAATGAAGCGTCCAGTATATCGGCGTTTCCTACAAGAATGTCTAAGAAGCGCCAAGTTGACTTAGCCAAATCAACCCTTCCGGAAGTCCCTCAAAGAAAGTGGCTGTGGTAGCTGCGCTTATCGAAAGCCCGACGACGAGGAAAGGTTTAGAAAGTCTCGGAGTCGTATCTTCAGCAGAGAAAAGTGACGAAGCTGAAGTTGCTTTAGCTGCGATGCGTGACGCAAATGATGCTGTTAGTAGCACAAAAAGTAAACGTTCGAACGATTCTCGGGCTGCTACCCCGACAGCTCTTGGCTTTTTATGTGGAGATGAAATTATAAAGAGACGCTTGAAGACCAAAGTTTCGAAAATGCTTAATATTAATCGTAAACGCGTTGGTAAAGCATTTAATCATCGCACCAAAGTTCTCAGAAGTAAGGAATCATGTTGGAGTTTTACTGAGCGACGAACCAGATCGGATGCCATTCCTACAGAGCATCGGAAGCTTGCGCACGATTTTTGGGCCAGCCCAGAAATAGCCCGGACGACTCCAAATAAAAGAGACATAGTCCGAAAGCGATTGGCACCTAAGACCTATGTAACCCACCCGAAACAAATCCTGGAAAAAACGCAAACCGAAGCTTACCTGGAATTTAAACAAAAATATCCAGAAATAAAGATGGGACAGCGTACTTTTGAGAGTTGTAAACCTTTTTACATTGCTGTACCGAGGTCCCAGGACCGAATTACTTGTTGCTGTCGTATACATGTTGAAACTAGGATGGTCTTTCAATCATGCATGGAATTCAGACGACAACTCTCCCAGCGGCCTGAACAGTACATCGTCTACAAACATTTAACCGATTTGGTAAATGAGACGTTGTGCCCAAAACAAGAAGGTGAGGATTATCACAAGACAGATTGCCTTCTTCGAAAGTGCAAACATTGTGGGATTGTGGATTTTAAAGTTTTGGATGAAGAGGATACCACTGACGCCGCACCATTAATAAAATGGCGAAAGTTTGAGTATGTCGTCATTGGTGTCAACGTTGACAATTCGGATAAAAAGAAGCTGAAGTTGGTTGATAAATTGACCTTCCCTGGTGAAATCTTTTCTTGCCTGAAAAACCTCCTTCAGACATATCCTTCCCACCATTTCAGAGCTAAATGGCAAAACCAGCAGCTTCGAGATATAGTCGAGAATCTACCCATAGGCCATACCGTAGCAGTCCATGACTACTCGGAGAACTACACGTGTACCATGCAGTATCAGATCCAGTCACTTTATTTTTCCCAGGTCCAAGCATCAATTCACGTAACCATTCTTCACCGCCATGCCCTATTGAATGTAGACGGAATACAAAGCACAGATGAAAACCCATCCATTATCACAGAACACCTTTTTGTAATTTCTCCTGACTGTAAGCATGACCACCACTCAGTGCATAGCGCTAGAAAACTCATGGATGGATATCTCAAGCAAATAGGTATGACAAAATAAAGTTAATGAATTACAGTAACTGTAACATTTTTTTTAAATTATGAACTTTTGGCCCAGCACCCAAATAATTAAAATCAACCGCAATCCAGTAATATTGAGGTAATATCACCAAAATGTGATTTTTCATCAGAGCAAAGTCTTAAAGTTCACATCTTTGTCTCTTTTCAATCTATTACATTAAAATTTGGCCTCGAATTGCACACAAGTCAAAACAAATAAATGACTTCAGAGTCCGAAGAGTTTTCTTATATCTCTTATCGTTCAAAATAAAGTAATGGTTACAAATCAGTGAGAAATAGTTGAGTGAGTGCGGACTCTGAGATTAAGTCTTCGTATTGATAGAGAAAGTAAGTCCTCTTTGTTTCAGCTCAAACATCCAAAGCGGAAGCTACAGCGAATAATTTAAAATTTGCATTATGGAGATCAAGGTTCATTCCCCACACCCAGGGCTGTGACAATTTATACAGTACTAAATCCTTCTAAATCCATATTTATCTCTTATTACTGTCGTGGCAAAAGAAGTGTTCCTAAAATATTGTTGCAATTCATTTTCTCGTCCTAACCAATTCATTTGATGAAGTTCGTTGCGCAGCTGCCTGCTTCGAGTTTGATTGGTTCTTGTTTTTTGACCAACCAATAGGAAATATGATTATTAGTCAAAAACCAATCAGATTTCAAAACAGGAAGTTGGTCAACGAACTTCATAAAATGAATTGGTCAGGACGAGCAAATGAATTACAACAATATTTATGGAACACTTCTATTGCTACGACAGTAAAGTGCTTTTAAATTTTTTCAAAATTAGCCTTTTTCAAAATGTCTCAGCTCTTGTAAACTCTTTTAAACAGTTCATGAGCAAAGTTGTCGAGTGTTTACATACAGGATAAATACTTCTGAAAAAGAAATATAGTTTCCATGTGATATTTTACGAATTTGACTTACAAGCACTATAACGGTTTATAGGGTATGACGTGAAAATCATGCACGAATGGACGGACGGATGCTCGACGCAGTACAAAAGCCGCCATTGTATGGGTGACGTTGCACAATCTTCTTCAGATTTTGGGTACATTACCATTCGTAACTACTTCGAAACATCGCATGCAAAAGGACCACAAGATGGTGCTGGGGCTAACCTCAAACACAAGGCAGACATGGCTGTCATCAAACGGCAGGTAATAATATATTTAATAAATTAAAGTGCTTTTTCACAACATTCATTGCATCAGGGCGTCATTTTCAGAATATTTTTCATGTTTAAAATCAAGTTCTATCTTGCATATACAGGTTGTCATTCGAAACGCGAAAGAGTTGTACGAGTTTGCGGAAAGTACAATGAAAGATCCTGCACCTTCACGATACCAGTCCGACAACGTCAAAGTGAAACGGCGCATATTCTTCTACGACGACGACATCCTGCGCAACCGAAGAGATAGGTATTTTAAGGAGATCAAGGGAAACAGGTCAATTCATGCAATACTGTCGACAGACGGTGGTTGCACTCTTAGTTCAAGGCAACTGTCTTGTTATTGCGATGCATGTTTGGAATGTTTTTATGATTCATGCGAAAATTCTGAATATGTGAGTGACTGGGAAGAGCAAGAATTGGAACACGAAGGAGGACATCATCGCGCAACAGTGACCAGAAGTGACGTGTCAAATAATATAGAAGCAGTAAAAAACCTAGCAACGAAAGATGCTATTGTCGCTATTGCTTCTGCTGACAGGGGAGTGGATTACTACCTGCTTCAAGTAACTAGTGACGGGCCGGAGATACTGACGACAGAGGAAAAGGATGACTGGGGGGCTTCATACCCACCAGGTGCAGAAATCATTCGTGGATGGTTTCCTTATCGGAAGTGCTAGAAGGAGTTCTCCTTGTGAATATAAGCGAGATATGGAGAAAAAAGCTGTCGTTTACGCTGCAACAATAAGGTATATTTGCCCGGAATTGCGTGTAAACGAATCCGATACCCAGCAACAGATTTACCAAATTATCGAAGAGTTGCACATGGATATTCTAGAGTCCTTACATGGATTTTAAGTGCTGTAATATTTGTACAGAAACACTATTATACGCCATGCATGGAGCGTATGATAATTTAATTCGTTCTGATTTAGGTTATACTTTTCTTTGTTATTAAAGTTGAATAATTTTATTACAATAGACCTTATTTAAAAATGGTCGCCGAATTAAAATTATTTTATATACATATAAATTAGCCCTTATGAACTCGTTTTCATGTGTGAAATTCAAAATAATTTTTACTTTAAAACGAGGTCATAAGGGCTAATTTATATGCACATAAAATAATTCTAATTCGGCGGCCATTTTTGAATAAGGTCGATAATTAATGATATTTATTGACAAGTTGTGGTTACATTCACTAAAAAATTACATTAAAACATATATCCGTAACTGTTCGAACAAATGAGAAATATTTGCAACTAGTAATACTAATTACTTCCACATAAAAACTAAGCAAAGGCGATAGCCACTCCAGCGATACATATAGCATGGAGAAATGCATGAATTATTCACCAGTAAGGGTCCAAGGTTCATGTAATTGTTTATCATTTATAAACTTTACATATTTTTATTCCATGCTAAGGTTTGCAGTGGCATTAATATATTCTAGAATATATTCTTTTTACTGTTGGTAATTTTGGAAAAATAGACACATCACTTGCACATTTATGTCTTATTTATGTCTGAGTTTTTCTTGGTCGAACAATACTTTCTCAGGTGACTGTTCATGGCAGTTATAGCATCGCCCCATGTCTCGGGTGAATATAATAGCTCGTAGCCTTTTTTTATTTTGGATAAAATATCCGAATTTAACCCTTTTGATTTCGGACCTTCTCCATGAACAGTACAGTTGATACGCTCTTCGGGTGCTGTATACTCTTTCAATAACAAAACGGCAAAGTAGGCATCTGTAGTATTTTTTTTTTTTTTTTTTGTTAAGAGCTTCAAGCTCTGTCATTGTGAGCTCCTTCCCATGAAACTCTGATGAATTGCCTTGTAGTGCGTCGCTTACGTCGACATTGTGTTGTGATGCGTCCCGTGAGTCGACAGGGTGAACACGTGTAGGCTGATTCTGTTCCATAGGAATAGCCGCTGGAACTGGCATCGTACTTGTTATATTTAATGGTATGTCAATAACGCCATTCTTTCGGAGATGATAAATTATAAGCTTTTGATTTTCCAAAACCGTATCAATCTCCTGAGATATGTTTAGCATCTTATCTTTCAGTTGTTCAATGGTTGGTGGAACGTGTACGTTAATGTTCGGATTATGCGGATAATAATATGAAGCTTGACCTGGTAAAAGGTTTTCAGTGCTATTTGAAGGACCAGAAAAAATTAAATCTACGTCTGCAGGAAAACCATGTAAATCTGGCTGCATAGGAGTAACGACTCGTGCATCTGCAGATTGACCCGCTGAACCAGGAGAGCAATTAAGTGGAAAACCACCCCAGGGCATAGAAAAAGTATTTGAGTAGACGGATTCGGGACTGAAAGAAGAAACATCAATTGTGTCCGAGTATTGTGGTGTGATATTTATCGCGCTTAAAGGCGTTGGGAGAGTTAAAGGTTTTACGTTAGAGATAAAGGATGAAGTTATATTGGATGGAACAGTTGTAAGATTATCAGTGGTTGGGACAGCTAAAGGTTGTAGGTTAGAGGTGAAGGATGAAGTGATGGGTGAAAGATTATTGGTTGTGAGAGTTAAAGGTTGTTGAGTAGAGATAAAGGATGAAGTGATAGAGGACGGAACAGTTGAAAGAATATCAGTGGTTGGGGCAGTTGACGTTTGTAAGTTAGAGGTGAAGGATGAAGTGACAGCTGTGGATAGAACAGTTGAAAGATTATTGGTTGTGAGATCTAGAATAAAAGGTTTTAGATTAGAGATAAAGGATGAAGTGATAGAGGATGGAACAGTTGTAAGATTATCAGTGGTTGGGACAGATGAAGTTTGTAGGTTAGAGGTGAAGGATGAAGTGACAGCTGGGGATAGAACAGTTGAAAGATTATTGGTTGTGAGATCTAGAATTAAAGGTTTTAGATTAGAGATAAAGGATGAAGTGGCAGTGGATGGAACAGTTGTAAGATTATCAGTGGTTGGGACAGATGAAGTTTGTAGGTTAGAGGTGAAGGATGATGTGACAGCTGGGGATAGAACAGTTGAAAGATTATTGGTTGTGAGATCTAGAATTAAAGGTTTTAGATTAGAGATAAAGGATGAAGTGGCAGTGGATGGAACAGTTGTAAGATTATCAGTGGTTGGGACAGATGAAGTTTGTAGGTTAGAGGTGAAGGATGAAGTGACAGCTGGGGATAGATCAGTTGAAAGATTATTGGTTGTGAGATCTAGAATTAAAGGTTTTAGATTAGAGATAAAGGATGAAGTGGCAGTGGATGGAACAGTTGTAAGATTATTGGTTGTGAGAGTTAAAGGTTGTTGAGTAGAGATAAACGATGAAGTGATAGAGGACGTAGCAGTTGAAAGATTATTGGTTTCAGGGACGGTGTAAGGTCGTAGAGCAGAGTTAGTGAATCCTGGACTAACAGCCGATGGGTTCTCCGTTTCTTTCTTCTTACACTTGGTTTTGAAGCTTCTTTATCAGTCGTAGTAGCTGGCCGTTTGCTGGACTTTTTGTCTTTTTCCTTCTTCCAATTGTTAATAAAATTCCGGTCATCTTCCGTTATGAGCTCACCTAGACTTGTTTTTAGAGTCTCAGTTCTCATCTCTTCCAGCTTATTTAAGTTATCTATAATAAAGTAGATGACAATAGAAAACATGTCATTTATAGCTAGTGCTTGCAAGAACTATATGCCGTCTGTCCCGTCCACCCTAGAGAATGTAAGATGCATGTGTTCTAATTACGAATCCATTTTGTCTCAACTTCGCTTCAAACGTCAATCATATATATTCGGTATGCATGCATGTATATATAATTCTTAGAATACCTTTGTTAATATATTCGTAATATTCTACGCGAGACTAAGGCCTAGTTCAAACGTCGAACGTTTTATGTGTCGAATGTAATAATGAGCTAGATCCTTTGTTTATGGTGATTTGCATTAGATTCGACACATGAACCGGTTCGACGTTTGACGTAGGTCTTAAGGCCTGGCCAAACGCTTTCAACATTTCATTCAACATCGTTCAACATTGTTGAATTCAACATGTTGAAAGCGTTTGGCCAACCCTGTTGAATGATGTTGAACGTTGTTGAAAGGTGTTGAACGCATTTGGCCACATTTCATTCAACTTTGTTGAACAGAGACATGCGCCATGCGGGATATTGTCGATTCCAGCTTTTGTGGTAGCCCGCGTTCAATTAATTGTCATTCATGAATGTTGAACGATGTTGAATTCATTTGGCCACTCGTACTTTCAACATTTTCAACATTGTTTAACAATGTGGCTAGGCCTTTAAGCCCTAATCAAACGAGAACGCAAGTCATCGCAAGTTGCCAGTCACGCTATCTCAGCCGCTCTGAATAGTTTCCCGAAAATATCATGTACCGTGACAAAATTAAAACTTGTTTAAAACACTCATGGAACCTTTATTTTGTTAATTTGGGTGTTCAAACGACCGCCACAGAAATTCTGACTGCCAACTTGCGATGACTTGCGTCCTCGTTTGATTAGGGCTTTGGGGGCTGTTCATATGATCCCAGTAAGCGGGCTGACCGGTAAGCGAGACGAAGTCTGTCTTGTGTTCATATGGTAGCAGCTCTCGGTAAGCGGGATGAAATTTTCCCATATGAACACATCGTCCCGCTTACCGGGATGAAGTCATTACGGACAAAAAGTTAGTTCTTTTTTATGGGATTTATAATTGAAGGGTTTATTTGAATATAAATCTCAATTATATAATGAACACCCCCTAAGTTAATACTGCCTTTTATTTGTTTTTCAAAACTGATCACGCAAATTCCACTCAAGGCTCAAAAGTAAAATAGTCGGCCTCAAAGAGAAAAATAGCTGCATAATGGACACATACATACCTTCTAAAAAGATAATTTTAGCAGGTAGATCTGGGTTTTTCTTATCCCAATAAAGTTGCACCATCTTCCCTTCTTGAATAATTGTCCCCTCTTTGATGTTCGATGTCTTGACTGGCTCCAGTGAATTATCCAGAGGAAAGAAAAACAATCCGTACCTTCTGGGTTGTAAACTAGCTATTTGCTGTCTTAGAGTAGTCATTTTCCCGCAATATAAACAGATTTGTTGTGCTTTTTGAGTATTTGAAAAGAATAGTGCTGCGCAGATAGATGTAAGGTGTTACTCCGTAGATTCGTAAAGATTCAATAGTACAAAACAATATTGCGTGCAAACCTTGCCTACGAAAGAAATAACGTCATCCACAGCACGCTCAAACATATGCCAAATATTGACAATTGGAAGGAACTAGTAATTTTAATTTAATTATCAACTTCATCAATTCGACACGCTATTAAAGTATGAACGCCACACAAACACATTCTGAAAAGAATATATACAGTCATAATTGCGTTGCATGATGTCAACTGGTTAAAAAGATCTAGAATATAATCGAAGACTGTAGAGAAGACACAATCTGCATGCAAACAAAGAAAGACTAAGACGGCGTTCACACTATACCCGCGTACGCAATCGTTATGTACCAAACTGTTCACACTGTACCCGTATCACTTCATGCCCTCACGGCATTGAGCGCATAAGAGTTGTTTATTCCCTTATTTTATGGTTTTTCTCTGTACTTTTTACACAGAGAGAAAAGATAAAATCGTAAAATTGTGGCAAAAACGTTCAGGTAATGTTTCAACGATGCTGATTAAGCAGTCGTTCCGTTTCGGTTTCATATCGTACGCGGTTGGCGTTAGGGATTCAAATCATTCCGGTTATTGTGTGAACGCAAGGTCTTCGACGACTTCGTTAAGAATACGGCAGCGTTCACACTACGTCTTTGGTGTATATGCAAAAGATATACAAACCTACCTTTGGGCTAAATTTATAAGGAAATCGTGTATTATTTTGTTTTGTTAATGCTTTCATATATTGGAACTGAATACTCGGTTCACATTCCGTCGTACTCATAAAAAATACGCATAACGAAAATAGACGCACTCTATGCAAATGACACGCAATTTGATAAAATCAAATCCGGTACAAGGGTTTCAACGCGCACTAAAAAAACATCAACTCATTTTACTCGCGTTGATAATTGCTGTCACCAACTGAGACATCTGACCGTGCCTACTGTGCCAAGTAGGCACGGTCGGCAAATGTTCACCGGATAATATTCATTAGCCGACCGTGCGTCGCATCATTTCAATGCCGGGACCACAGTGGTGCTAGGCACGGTCCACTTAATTAGCAGCGTGCCTGATTAGTGTTAGGCACGGTCTAGGCACGGTAGAGCGTGCCTTACGCACGGTTAGGCACGGTAGAGCGTGCCTGTTACGGCTTTGGGTATCAACATCGTGCACACAGCCAACAACTGGGGCCATTTCTGATACAACATCTGCCATGTTATACCGTGAATTAGTGGAAAGACATAACTTGTCCAACAATGACCTGACCTTGACGTGGAATACCGATGGAATTCCAGTTTTTGAATCATCACGGTATTCAATTTGGCCAATTCAAAGCTCGATAAATGAACTACCTCCACATTTGCGAGGCAAGCATATCATGCTGAATGGCTTATGGTTTGGTGATAGAAAGCCTGCCATGAATACTTTCTTAAAGCCATTTGTGGAAGAGTGTAAACAGCTGGAAGAGAATGGTTTTAGCATTGAACATGATCTCCAACCAAGGAGAGTTTTTGCAATGGTCCTTTCTGCTGATTCACAAGCAAGAGCCATTGTAAAGAACTGTAAACAATTTAATGGACAACATGGTTGCGATTGGTGTGAGGCTCCAGGTGAAACAATTTCCAATGGTGGCCCTCCGACTCGATATTACCCATATAGAGGGCCTCCAAAGATGCGCACTGCCACAAAGCAAATGCAGTATGCCCTTAAATCCCTTCACAAAAATGAAGCTGTTAAGGGAGTGAAAGGTCCATCTGTAATTAACATCCTTCCTTCATTTGAATCAGTAAGGGGAGTTGCAGTGGACTTCATGCACTGTGTCTGTCTAGGTGTCATGCGACAGTTTGTTAATTTATGGATGGACAGTAAACAAAATGAAAAACCCTACTACATTAGCAAGAGGGATCAAGAAATTGTCAATGAAAGATTACTTGCCATCAATGTCCCCAGTGAAATCAGCCGTGCACCCAGATCTCTCACTGACAGAAGTTACTGGAAGGCATCAGAATGGAGGGCATTCATCTTTTACAGCCTAGTGGTTCTTCATGGCATCCTACCTCCAGCATTCCTCAATCACCTCTTCCTGTTTGTATATGGAGTTTACTGCCTTCTGGGTGATTCAATTGATGAGAGTACCATAAATTCTGCTGAAGCTTGTTTAACAAAATTTGTTATTCTAGTGGAAGAATTATATGGTTTGAAATGCTGCTCATTCAATGTGCATCAATTGATTCATCTTGCCCAGTCAGTGAGAAACTGTGGTCCACTATGGTCATCTTCTGCATTCATCTTTGAATCGAACAATCACGTCTTGCACCAGATGTTTCATGGAACACAGTATGTCCCAAAACAAATTGTGGAATCTTTTATTCAAAGAAGAAAGATTACTCTATTGGCTAACAAGTGTATCAATGACGAAACTTGTCCTTTGGTCACCAGTTTGTATAAAAAGTTAACGGATGGCAAAGTTACTTCAAGTGGGGAAGTCCTTTCTGATGGAATTCGTGGCCTTGGCAAGGAGAGACCTGTTAAACTTACAGCTTCACAGGTACTTGATATCGAACAATTATTAGGTTTGAAAGTAAACAAACAGTCTGGATTTATGTACTCTAGATTTGTAGCAAATCACCATTTGTATTCTAGTATAGAATGTGTTCGCTCCAAAAAGCATGTCAACTATAATGTATCTTTTGAGCATGGCCGATTTACATATGGTGTTATTATAGGTCTTTTATCTATAAAGCCAGAATGCTCATGTAGCTTAGTTGAGTTGCAATATTGTAACTGTAGGTGTTTTCATGTAGTATTAATTCAGCCAATGGCTGTGTGTGGTAGGCCATTATTTAGAGATGTTGATTTTAAGACAACCAGTCATTTCCTAGTGGGAGTAAAACAGGCTGGGATGCAAATTGCAATTTACCCTCATCATATCAAGAGAAAGTGTGTTTCATTGACTCTTGGAGGTAATGAGTACTTTTGCCCACTTCCTTACCAAATTAATGACAATTAGATTACCAATATTGTGTATATATTTTGTATAATAATAAATCTATAATCTTTTAAGTGAATAACAATAAATTACTGTACAAATTGTCAAATCAGGCAATGTTGTTATCTTATGTAATGTATGCATGGGAATAGAGTAATAAAAGTATCAATTGATACATTTTAAACAAGGATCTAGTACATTCTCAATTGGGTATTATCAATTTTATGCTCTATATATTCCTCTTTGCCTAAAAACTTAACCCATTAACGGGCAAAGGCACATTAGGGCTCATATCACATATACATATAGGTGAATATAATACAGTGTGTCCTTGGTCATTTATGGGTTTAATTATAAAAACTCAGTTGTCCATCCCTTGGCATATGTCAGGTAGTTTACCATTTTCCATAAATGTTGCATCCGAAATACTTTAATTAGAAATTTGTATACACATGTGTATGACTATGAGGACAAATGTGCTTTATAGTGGATTTTACGTTCTACATCATTTATGTAAAATTCCTGTACAGTAGAATGTTCCTATAAGAATTTTGCTTCCTATTGAATTCCTAAAGAAATTAAAAATACTTCGTAAACATTTTTCACTTCCAAATTAAGGATGCCATTCCTATAGCAAGGTTTTGTAAAAAAAAACTGGAAAAAGTCCTCAATTTGTAGGCTCTAAAGAAATTCCAAAATAACATTTATGGATTCAACTGTCGTTTCCTTGCTGAGAGCGCCAACAAATAGTTTCCCTTTGTCGTTGTCCTTATTCATTTTAGCTGCCATATTCGAGCCTGGACCAGCATAGGAATTCCTATAGGAATTTGATTTTCCAGTAGGAATTCCTTTCAGAACTTGTTTGTGTACCCTAATAAAATTCCTATAGGAATTTCTCAACCTTACAGGAATTTCTATAGGGTTGTGAAATTCCTATAGGAATTCTTATAGGGTTGTGTAATTCCTATAGGAATTCCTGTTCAACTTCCTATAGGAAAGTTTGTTCCTATAGGAATTTAAATTTCCTATAGGAATTCCTATAGGAATATTTAGCTTCTATAGGAATTCCTATAGGAATATTTAATTCCTATAGGAATTCCTATAGGAATTCAAATTTCCTATAGGAATTCCTATAGGAATATTTAGCTTCTATAGGAATTCCTATAGGAATATTTAATTCCTATAGGAATTCCTATAGGAATTCAAATTTCCTATAGGAATTCCTATAGGATCCTATAGGAATTTTTCGTAAGGGTCTATCTATCTATCTATCTATCTATCTATCTATCTATCTATCTATCTATCTATCTATCTATCTATCTATCTATCTATTCTATCTATCTATCTATCTATCTATCTATCTATCTATCTATCTATCTATCTATCTATCTATCTATCTATCTATCTATCTATCTATCTATCTATCTATCTATCTATCTATCTATCTATCTATCTATCTATCTATCTATCTATCTATCTATCTATCTATCTATCTATCTATCTATCTATCTATCTATCTATCTATCTATCTATCTATCTATCTATCTATCTATCTATCTATCTATCTATCTATCTATCTATCTATCTATCTATCCGTCCATCCGTATCTATCCGTCCATCCGTATCTATCCGTCCATCCGTATCTATCCGTCCATCCGTATCTATCCGTCCATCCGTATCTATCCGTCCATCCGTATCTATCCGTCCATCCGTATCTATCCGTCCATCCGTCCATCCGTCCATCCGTCCATCCGTCCATCCGTCCATCCGTCCATCCGTCCATCCGTCCATCCGTCCATCCGTCCATCCGTCCATCCGTCCATCCGTCCATCCGTCCATCCGTCCATCCGTCCATCCGTCCATCCGTCCATCCGTCCATCCGTCCATCCGTCCATCCGTCCATCCGTCCATCCGTCCATCCGTCCATCCGTCCATCCGTCCATCCGTCCATCCGTCCATCCGTCCATCCGTCCATCCGTCCATCCGTCCATCCGTCCATCCGTCCATCCGTCCATCCGTCCATCCGTCCATCCGTCCATCCGTCCATCCGTCCATCCGTCCATCCGTCCATCCGTCCATCCGTCCATCCGTCCATCCGTCCATCCGTCCATCCGTCCATCCGTCCATCCGTCCATCCGTCCATCCGTCCATCCGTCCATCCGTCCATCCGTCCATCCGTCCATCCGTCCATCCGTCCATCCGTCCATCCGTCCATCCGTCCATCCGTCCATCCGTCCATCCGTCCATCCGTCCATCCGTCCATCCGTCCATCCGTCCATCCGTCCATCCGTCCATCCGTCCATCCGTCCATCTGTCCATCTATCCATCTATCTATATATATATATATATATATATACATATATATATATATATATATATACATTCACGGAAATATTTGAGGATTTATATTAAAAATATTCGAGTTTAAAAATGATACGGCGAATGCTGATAGTTTTTGACTTGGGTGCCATTTGCCACTGTAGATACAAATGTGAATGTTAAATTGCGTAGTATATAACTATTTTCCCTGAGCTAAAATGACATTTGCAACTTTTGGCTACGGCGTTGGACAGCGCTGTGTACAATTTATGCGATATTCATGTATATCAAAACATGATACGAATGTCACCGAAGTGTCGAAACGTGAAAAAATTCGCACGACGACCACGCCTACAAACGTTAACGTTTGACAGAACTTTTGGTAAACAAAGGTAATGAATATATTTATACTAAATCATTCTCCCGCAAGAAAATTACTGACAAACAAGTAGGACGCGCAGATAGTCAATAGTTATGCTTTGAAACCATTCATAGGCATTTTTTGCGGGTATTATTAATGTTTCTTTACAAAATATATTTCAATAGTTCTGACGTAACTGCCAACGATCGTTAACGGTTGTGGGCGGGAACGCCAATGTTTGTAGGCGTATAAACGTCGTGTGATTGTCTCTACGTTTCGACAGTTCGGTGACTAAGGCGGTGTAACACTGCAATTTTTCGTGCAACTTGTCTCGCAATTTTGTTGTGACGCAAGTTGCACGGGAAATGCATGGTGTAACAAGCCCTTCAATCATCAGGTCCCGCAACGTTTTTGTTGCAGCAATCGTTGCACGAAGTAGAATCAAGTTCTACTTTCGTAACGATTGCGGCAACGCTGCAACAGATCTTTTGAAGCATTGAACAGTGTAACACCCCTCTTGCAACTCTTCTCGCAATGTTTCGTGTGACCAACCAATGAAAATACACCTTCAAGCTCGTCCCCAGGGTCTTCTATGTGGTTTTTGCGAAAGTTGTGAGACAAGTTGCAAGAAACATTGCAGAGTGTAACACCCCTGCCCACGCAACTGCAATTTAACAGATTTAGCCATTGGGAGACAAGTTGCACGAAAAATTGCATTAGTGTAGCTACAATTTGTATTCCTATTAAGTTTGCATGTTAGATATTAGTCGTAATATCTAAAAGTTGTCTCCAAATATGTATTTTACCGGCACATTACGATGTTACTCGTCTTCGTTTACGTTGTACGTGTCTTTTATATGTTGCATAAATTGTACACAGCGCTGTCCAACGCCCTAGCCAAAAGTTGCAAGTACGTCATTTTAGCCCAGGGAAAATGGTTATACTACGAAATTTAACATTCAAATTTGTATCTACACAGTGGCATGAAGTGGCACCCAAGTAAAAAACTATCAGCATTCGCTGTATCATTTAAACTCGAATATTTTTAATATAAATCCTCAAATATTTCCGTTAATGAGGCCTAAACGTCGAATGCATGTGTGACAAAAAATTGACGTTTATTGAGTCACATTTAATTGTCAGAATGAGCACATAATGAAATAGATTACACATGGCTCGAGGTTTGAAATCACGTCGCAATTTAGGCTAATATATAAATTAACTTACCCGACCGCGGTCGACCTGAGATACAGTCGAATCGAAAACGGTTATTTTTGAGGAAGTTTCTCAATGTGGGTACTCTTGAATGACCTGGCCCTGGCCATGACCTGTCACGTACTTTACCGTGACTATTTTTAATTTTCTTGTATTATTTTCGTAAAATTGAAACACTCAGTGCTTTCTACACTCAGTGCTTTCTACACTCAGTGCTTTCTACACTCAGTGCTTTCTACACTCAGTGCTTTCTACACTCAGTGCTTTCTACACTCAGTGCTTTCTACACTCAGTGCTTTCTACACTCAGTGCTTTCTACACTCCGTGCTTTCTACACTCCGTGCTTTCTACACTCAGTGCTTTCTACACTCCGTGCTTTCTACACTCAGTGCTTTCTACACTCAGTGCTTTCTACACTCCGTGCTTTCTACACTCAGTGCTTTCTACACTCAGTGCTTTCTACACTCCGTGCTTTCTACACTCCGTGCTTTCTACACTCCGTGCTTTCTACACTCAGTGCTTTCTACACTCAGTGCTTTCTACACTCCGTGCTTTCTACACTCAGTGCTTGCTACACTCCGTGCTTTCTACACTCCCTGCTTTCTACACTCCGTGCTTTCTACACTCCGTGCTTTCTACACTCAATGCTTTCTACACTCCGTGCTTTCTACACTCAGTGCTTTCTACACTCCGTGCTTTCTACACTCCGTGCTTTCTACACTCCGTGCTTTCTACACTCAGTGCTTTCTACACTCAGTGCTTGCTACACTCCGTGCTTTCTACACTCAGTGCTTTCTACACTCCGTGCTTTCTACACTCAGTGCTTTCCACACTCAGTGCTTTCCACACTCAGTGCTTTCTACACTCAGTGCTTTCTACACTCAGTGCTTTCTACACTCAGTGCTTTCTACACTCAGTGCTTTCTACACTCAGTGCTTTCTACACTCCGTGCTTTCTACACTCAGTGCTTTCTACACTCCGTGCTTTCTACACTCCGTGCTTTCTACACTCCGTGCTTTCTACACTCAGTGCTTTCTACACTCCGTGCTTTCTACACTCCGTGCTTTCTACACTCAGTGCTTTCTACACTCAGTGCTTTCTACACTCAGTGCTTTCTACACTCAGTGCTTTCTACACTCAGTGCTTTCTACACTCAGTGCTTTCTACACTCCGTGCTTTCTACACTCCGTGCTTTCTACACTCCGTGCTTTCTACACTCAGTGCTTTCTACACTCAGTGCTTTCTACACTCCGTGCTTTCTACACTCCGTGAGTTCTACACTCCGTGCTTTCTACACTCAGTGCTTTCTACACTCCGTGCTTTCTACACTCAGTGCTTTCTACACTCCGTGCTTTCTACACTCCGTGATTTCTACACTCCGTGCTTTCTACACTCCGTGCTTTCAACAAACAAAAATTAATGTATGTCTAACATGCATACCCATCCACACAAGCATGAATATCAAGACCAAATCTATGCAGCTTGTCATATCCATCCATATGCCATGCAAAGTTAGGACCCCGGATTGGAGGAAACACACATAATCAAGGTAAACGCACATGAACGAACTCGCATGCTCAGGCCATAATGTAATATATTATTATATAATTATACAAATAAGCAAAATGTGTCACAGGTAACATTCATAAACCCAAAACCAATACAAAGACAACCATAACAAGTAAGTAAAATGTTATCATGGTGACAGCTATAACTAAATTTAAAAATGATCTCTTATCCTACAGTAACTATAAGGCAGCACTATGTCATCTTCAATATCCTAATATATAGATAAAGTCATGAAGATACCCAGATGATTTACAGTACCCAAAATGTGCAATTCAAACCGAATTTCACTGATGCAAATCATTCATCACTGTAATAAATGAACAATAGCACAACAGCTTAAAATTGAGATCAAACATAACTCATTGAACGAATTTATGATATTACTGCTGACTGGGATTTTCAGCCATTGTTTTGTTGGCGGTAAAGCTAATTTGGAAAATTTAATATACATATACTTTATGACATAACACTGTTGTGGCCAAAATTCATTTGGTAAGTTTAAGGCATGAAACACTTATTTATTTTTTAAAATATTTATTGTAATTCTTACAAAAATTAACTAAATTAATAAATTAATTTAATTATAATAACTACCCAATTATGAAGACCGCATGGAATCTTTAGTGTCAGCAACGTTATGTAAAACTACATGTTTCCATCTCACTCTTGAACTGTTTTAAACATACTTTACTTAACTTAGTACTTAAATCATAGTTTGTGATTAACTTCTGCACTGCCCAGCAGTAACAGTTTTACAGTTTGACTTGTTTAATATGGTCAGTACTTGTTTCTATTGCCAAACTGACTTGACATTTATATTGCATCAAAACATATTGCATGAAATAGCATCACCCCAGTTTGGCAGATGAAAAGAAGTATTAATTGTGAATGGTCTGGATGTGTTGTACTTTTTCTTAAATACCCCAAGTAAAAAATGTAATGTCATTAGCCAGTCAGAAAACAAGTTGATTGAAATATTACAGGTAACCCATTAACAGGCAAGGGCGCATCCTAGCACCTCACTGCTGAATGAAATAATCTGGCATTACCAGAATAAAATGTTATAAAGTGTGCCCTTGCTTGTTAATGTGTTAATTAATATAACAATAAATTATATTAATAATATAATATGATATAATAATTATAATAAATAATGATTATTATTTTTACATAATAAATAAATTATTAATCCTAATTATTTATTACACTTGCAACAAGTACCATTATATTGCTCATGCATGGCATTACCATACCTTTGAGCGATATGGGTGGTGCACAAACCTTTTTTTTCTCTTAATGTCACAGATATCTGGTGCAAGTACTGCCCACAACATCATAACAGTGTCCCTTTAGATGAGACAAAATATATTTAATTTGGGATTAAAAAAAAAATTTAACCAGGTGCACCAAAATTAATTACGTCTTAATAATTCACCTTATAACCTACCTACGCACAACTAAGTCGTACTTGTCTCGAAGTAGCTTCCAAACTGAGCGATAACCTTTCAAGACGTTTGAAGACTTCATTTCAAACTTAAAAGTCAAAATAAACACTTTTGAAATATATGCTTAACTCTTTTTACCCTGTTTCTTACTTCTCCTCCCTCCTCCCTGATTTCAACATTATGTTCTTTTATTATTTCAATTTTAATTATCTCAACCCCCTCCATCATTTACATTCCCTCATCATTATATTATTTCGATATCTTTCTAAATTGCATTAAATGTCAAATTTTAATTTTCAATTTATATTATTAACCTGCAAGATTTGCCGAACTAAGGCAAGAGGAGGATCTGGCCATCTTCTCTCCAGTCCAAAAGCTTTAAACTTCTTTTTTAGCCACGAAAGACTACGAAGTATTTTATATGGATATAAGTACATGTCCAATAAATAGGTTTTAACCAACAACACTGTATCAGATGCAGTACCAGCCACCAGGAATTAAATTAACAGTATTTTGGGGTGACACAATATTTTGAGTGGACACAATATTTTGAGTGGACACAAATAGGAATGTCAAATAAACAAGAAAAATTAAACATGAAAAAAAAGAACATTCAATATTTTTTGTAGGCACACTACATTTTGGGCGGGTTGCAGCCCACTACCACCAGGCCAGGGGGGTAATTAAAGATTATTGTAAGTAAACATTAAACATTTCAGTTGCAAAAAAATAAAGTTGAATACCTTCGGCTGATTCCTTGTTCTTTGCGTAAATAAATAAGAATAAGTGTATATGGTTTCCACTGCTTCCAATACTTTACGATACATCCTTTTAAATAAAAGGCGAACAGACCTATAAATATATACAGACATAACCATCGCCATTGGGCATCCAGAGCATCAAACTGATCAAAGCATCACGGAACTAAAATTTAGATAGCGTTTATATTGGTATACTTACTGTTTATATCAGCCTCCATTGCTCCAAAAGAAAGGAAAAGATACTTTCTTTGCAATCAAATAGTTGCTCCTGTTAAACGACTTAAACCCCCCTGACTTAAACAGTAGAAACCGCTGTACATAAGTATTGTTTAACCAACCAATGGTTGCTAGGTTACGAACTACGTACTTTCACTTTTCACATTTTAGAGTATGTTGCTAGGTTACGTACTACGTACTTTCACTTTTCACATTGGGTGAGGTTTAGCCTGCGTGCAGACTTACGGGGGAAGTCTGCACGCAGGATAGGTGAGGTTATTCTGCACCAACCTCGTACCCAGGGCCCTCTCTGCTTTCAAAATGGCGCGAGGAGAAGACCCTGGCAAAGGCTGGTCACGTGATTCCAAAATACTCCAAGATTCTTGGAGTATTTGGTCACGTGGATAATTTGAGCTTCGCCCGTCCTGGGGGGAGCGGTTGATTCGGTTCTTATAAACGTCAAGGTTGTTGCAAGTCCGGCAACGTTAAATTCGAGCGGTAAATGTAATAGATATATTTCAAAATTTACGACATTTGCTGGATAATTCATATTTGTTGCCGTCATTCGCCAGAAATGAAGCCGAAGGCGACGAACGATCATAAACTGATAAACAGAAACCCGCTCTGCGGTAATACAGGTACTGATACATACACTAAAAATATTCGAATGCTGTTGATTGTTGGAAGTATATTTACCGTCCAGTATAGCACATTTATGTTTCTTGTCCACACGTTTTGGATTTGTGGAAATTTAATTGTTGTATCTGTCGATTTATACTCAAACGGCATATTCGAATCGAATCTGCTGTCCTCGTTGACTTTGAGGTTGTACTTGTACTTTAATACAAATATACGATCAACGATTCTTCGATCGACGAACATTTATATAGATCAGCACTTTGACTTTGTATATTTCTAAACTTTTTAAATTAGATTCGGAAAGTCGAGAAACCGAAATATTAATAAACACTTCTTGCTTGCATAATAAAGCAATATGTTGTAGTGTAGACGCTTCTTACTAAACACGGTCATTAACTGATTTGATAAACTTGTTAAGAGAATGTCTTGTTATTTGTACGATTTGGTTATTCTTGAGTGCCTAAATAGCTCGCTGAATAGTTTTATATACCCAAGCCAACTATACTCTGTTTATCAGTGATGTACCGCGCCCCCCGGTACAATGTGAGTCATCATCAAAATTATTCAAAATCATTGGTGTCACGTGACCAGCCTTTGCCAGGGTCTTCTCCTCGCGCCATTTTGAAAGCAGAGAGGGCCCTGGGTACGAGGTTGTGCTACACTTGGACCTCACTTACTCGTCATAATCGTGCAGCCATCACCAGATATTCGACGTGATCGCTATATAGTCCAGGGACCGGTTGTATAAAAAAGTGATTAACTTTAATCATGATTAAGAGTTAACCAGTGATTAACTTCTTAATCATGATTAGTTAATCACCCGGCAAAATTGCGTTGTATAAATGGTGATTAGTCAGGTGATTAACTAACCACTTTTTAACTCCCCCACGAGTGATTAAAATGTGATTAACATAATTAACATAAATTAACGGGGTGTCATGTGATGTTTTTGGAACACCGTGGCCTTGTTTTGGAACCTTGCGACTGGCCATATCTTGAGATTTAAGGATGGAAAATAGTTCGGATGACATGGTAAAAGGAGATATTATTTTTGAAACATGCAGTGATTCTTTTGATGTATGATTGTGTGCACTGGAACAGTTAGATATTAAATTTTGGCTGGAAAATGGTCATGACAATGCCGCCATGATCATGTGACATGCTGCTTCAGACACCACTTGAATATAAATTATGAAATGAATCGCGATCGATGTGATGAAACAGACGGGAAAAAGAAAAATATTCAAGCAAGCATTTTAATTCAAACAATTTTAACAATATAAAACGGAGTGAATGAGTTATAAATATCTTTGTTTACTTTCTATAAATCAATACATATGGTGGACAAAGCTTCTCTCCTTTGCAGCTGGTTCTTGTGCTTTTGTGGTTAAAACTACGCTCGTTCTTGGTAGCTTGTAATTTGCTCAAATCTTTCATTTGGCTTTGGATTACAATCAGCTTCTTGTCATACCACTCTCTTGTTTTTTAATCACTGCATACGAATTAGTAACATTTTAATAGCACATAATTACATACTGCAAGCCCAACACACTTAAGACAAAAAAATAGAAGAACAAAAAAGAATTCTGTCATTCTCATGGCAGCAGAAGGATGCTGTTATTGATGGCCATCCTCTAGGTTGAACCTTCTTGAGAAGACCCAAGCAAATACACAATTACCAGACATTCAGAGCAGCTGGTACAGCACTGAGTCATCCTGTACATACAGTGTATGTTGCTAATTCAGCATAGCGTCCCACTAATCGCCAGAAGGAGGGGCCGGGGCTGAGCCCCCCTAAAAATTAGACGTGAAAGCACAAGTTTTTTCCGCTGCCAGTTAGTGCAGACATATGGTGCAGAGGAAGATTCAATCTTTCTTTGTCCTGGCTCCATGGCAAGACTCGCAAGATACAGAGACTGAAGTTGGTAAGTTAACCAAGATAACTTTACAGTTAAAGTTTACTGATGCGAAAGCGCCAAAGAATTTCGCAGTCATTGGAAATGTTATGCATCACCAATGCTTTAATTTATATAAAGCTTGCGCGCTTCCCGGCCTTCTCACTATACGATGTCCTTTCATAAAAATTATTCTTTCTCCTGGAAGGAAGTAAAGGTAAACTAAAATGATGTTGTTTATGATCATAATATTTTGTTGTAAAACTGACCCCAAGTTGCAGGAAAATGCATTTCACAGAGTTAGAAATCAAAACATTTACTGGGGAGCATGCCCCTGGACCCCCCTAGAGGAGGGTTCTCAAGCCTTCGGCACTCAGCCCCCCTAACCTGAAACATCTTCCTACGGCCCTGGGTAATTGTAATGTCTACTTGGCAAAGGTAATAAAAATAGATAAGGATAGCTTTCGATCAATTTTCCAAGCAGTGAACTGGTAGGTGACTGATTTGAATAAACAAGAACAGCATTTTGATTTTATCTCATCTGTATTAGTAAACTTGTTTAGAAGCTCTGTGTCATTGTAAAGAAACAGCAGGGCAACTGTTTTGGTAACTTACAGCAAGATGAACAAGTCATGAGATACTGTACTTGCATAATCTCTAATATTAACATTAATATACATACATGTATATGTATTTCTAGTACTTTTCAGTATTAAAATTCAATAAATTTATCATATAAATCGTTTATAATCAGTTCATCTTGATCGAGATGGTTAAATGTGCACTGACTTGAGCCTGCGCTTTCTGATTTGAGATGTCTGCTGAGTAGGCTAAGAGTGTGACACAGAAGGTAAAAAAATCCCAAAAAAACGATATAAAACCTAGACTCGGCCTACCACGTAAAATATTTATTACTCGGGCTATCTGTGGTGTTTCCCACAAAGTCAAAACTTATCTATATTACTTTATCACCATGAAAACTTTCAAAGAATTAATAATTACAATAATTATTTCAGTGCTGCTTCTATCACTGCAGAGGAAGCGAAGGACTCTTTGCAAGACTTTGTTGCAGCAAATTGTTGCTATATGCGAGGCTACATGATATAAAGCCTTCGAGTGCTTATCATGTGAGTAACAATAGACGATAAAGGATTTTATTCCAGATTACCAACTGTTAGTTGATGATGGTGATTTTAGTGATAGGGGTGGTAATGATAGTGCTTGTAGTGGTGGTGATGGTGGTAATGATGGTAGTGATGATGATGATAGTGACTGTAATGATAAAGGTAATGGCCATGGTGATAGTGATGTTTATGGTGGTGGTGATGGTGATAGTGGTGGTGGTTATAGTGATGGTGACAAGGATGGTGGTGAATTGAATTGTCATAGTGGTGATGGTGGTGGTGATGATGATGATAGTTGTGATGGTAGTTGTGGTGGTGGTGATGGTGGTGGTAGAGTTGTAGTGGTTGTGATGATATTTGTGATGGTGGTGATAGTTGTGATGGTAGTTGTGGTGGTAGTTGTGGTGGTGGTGATAGTTGTGATGGTAGTTATGATGGTGATGGTGGAGTTGTGACGGTAGTTGTGATGGTAGTTGTGGTGGTGTTAGTTGTGGTGGAGTTGTGATGGTAGTTGTGGTGGTTGTGATGGTAGTTGTGGTGGTTGTGATGGTGGTGATAGTTGTGATGGTAGTTATAGTGGTGATGGTGGTGGTGGAGTTGTGATGGTAGTTGTGATGATGATGATGGTGGTGGAGTTGTGGTAGTTGTGGTGGTGATGGCGGTGGTGGTAATGGTGGTGTTAGTTGTGATGGTAATTGTGGTGGTGATAATGATGGTGGTGATGATGGTGGTGATGATACTTGTGATGGTAATTGTGTAGGTGGTGATAATGGTGGTGATGATGGTGGAGGTGATGGTAATTGTGATGGTCATGATGGTGGTGGTGGTGATACTACTTGTGATGGTAATTTTGGTGATGGTGGTGATGATGGTGGTGGTGATAGTTGTGATAGTTATTGTGGTGGTGGTAGTAGTGGTGATGATGGTGGTGGTGATATTTGTGATAGTAATTGTGGTGGTAGTGGTGGTGATGGTGGTGATGATGGTGGTGGTGATAGTTGTGATAAAATTGTGGTGGTGGTAGTGGTGATGGTGGTGGTGATAGTGATGATGGTAGTTGTGATGGTGATGATAGTAGTGAAGAAATGTTGATGGTAGATGGTTGTGGTAGTGTTCGTAGTTGTAATGGTGATAAGGATGGTGGTGATGGTAGTTGTGGTGATGATGATGGTTATGATGATGGCTGTGATGATTTGGCTATCCTTACTAATAAATATCATTATATTAAACAGTACAAGTTATCAACCTTCACTGAATCTCGATCAACATCCTAGCAAGTTGAGCCATACACAGGTCAGTATTGTGCATCGTCATTTGACCAAGAATTACACCCCACCCCCAGTTTCTTTGCCTTTAAAACGGAGTATAAAATTATTTCACACATTGTTTGCCTGTGCTGTTAACCTGAAACCCAAACAACACAACTTTAATAGAGCAAAAAATTTCAGTTGTTTTTTTGATATCCAGTAAACATATCTAGAAGATCCTCTTTTGAGATTTTGTTTTTTTTATTTAGGCGAAATTGTTGATGGACCGCACAATGGCCCTGCTCCTGGCCCATGGAATGTCATGGTTCAACCATCAAAAACATTTTCTGAGGGCGATACTCAAGTTGAAGTGCCACATACAGCATCTGTCAAGGTATAATATAGCCTGTTTACTGCCTATATTATCTAACCCACTAGCTAGCTTTGCTTGTTTGCCTGCCTGCCTTCCTTCCTTCCTTCCTTCCTTCCTTCCTTCCTCCCTCCCCCACCTTCCCTCCTTTCTTCCTTCCCTCCCTCCCTCCTTCCCTCCCTCCCTCCTTCCTTCCCTCCCTCCCTCGCTCCTTCCCTTGCTCCCTCCCTCCCACTTTCCCTCTTTCTGAATGCAACTAACCTATTTTTCGTTCTCAAGCAATGCCATACAGTACATGTTATGGAGGAGGGTTCCATCAGTGTAAAACATGTTTGGGCAGAGGATGGGTAAAGTGACAACTTTGGTAGACATTCGTCAAGCTCAAATACAGTACGTGTACAGAGAAAATGTTTCTAAGTCCTGAGACAGGGATTCAACCTGCAACCTTCTGAAGACCAGTGAGACACTCTAACCGTTGAGCTAACAAGAACTCAGATGGTGAGTGAAGGTTACATATGTGTACAACCTGTAACCTTCTAATGACCAGTGAGACACTCTAACTATTGAGCTACAAGAACTCAGATGGTGAGTGAAGGTTACATATGTGTACAACATGTAACCTTCAAATGACCAGTTAAACACTCCAACCAATTTGAGCTACGAGAACTGAGATGGTGAGTGAAGGTTACATATGTGTACAACATGTAACGTTCTGATGACCAGTGAAACACTCTAACCATTGAGCTACAAGAACTCAGATGGTGAGTGAAGGTTACATATGTGTACAACATGTAACCTTCTGATGACCAGTGAGACACTCTAACCATTAACCTAGTGAGACTAGCAAACATACCAAATGTACAGTACATGTATACGTAACAACTCATATCATTTGTGTGTTTTTTCAGTCCAAATATACTCCATGCCAAGGTTGTGGCTATAATAAAAATGAGTTTAATGAAGACAACCAATGTGAATCTTGTCATGGTGAAGGAAGGTCAGAGCTGTGGGGAAAAATTGTGACAGTTTTACATTAGTGGTGATGGTAGTGATGGTGGTGGTGATGGTAGTAGTGGTGATGGTGGTAGTGGTGAGGATGGTAGTGGTGATGGTGGTAGTGATAATGGTGGTGGTGATGATAATTGTGGTGATGATGGTGACAATGGTGGTGGTGATGGTGATGATGGTGGTGGTGATGTTGGTGATGTTGGTGGTAATGGTGATGATGGAGGTGATGTTGATGATGGTAGTAGTGGTGATAATGGTGGTAGTGTTGATGATGATGATGGTGGTCATGATGGTGGTGATGGTAATGGTGGTGATAATGATGGTGGTGGTGGTATTGGTGGTGATGATGGTGATGGTGGTAATGATGATGGTTGTTTTTAATGTTGCAATTTTTAAATTGAAACTGCATGTATTTATTTTATTATGTGATTATAATTAATCAAAGTTAATAGGGAGAATACCTGCTGGCCAGCGGTATAGTTCTATTGCATGCTCAAATGGGGTGGGGTGCTATGTCACATGATTTGCGCTCTTCACTTGCTTTGTGTTTGCCAATTATTTTTCTTGTTTTTATCAGATGTCAGCCATGCAATGGTGAAGGCAGAGTCAAGTGCACTACATGACAAAGTCATACCAAACTGAAGACCTTTACACAATTGACTGTTACATGGTAAGCACTGAGACATTATGGCATCGTCATCATCATCATCAACAACACGATATCACCATCATCATCGTCGTGACATCGCCATCACCATCATCAAGATGACATCATCACCATGACATCACCATCATCATCACCACCATCATCACCATCATCATCATCGCCATGACATCACCATGATCATCACCACCATCATCATCATCGCCATCATCACCATCATCATCATTATCGCCACCATCATCATCATCACCATTTTCATCGCCACCATCATCACCATCATCATTATCGCCACCATCATCATCATCATCATCATCACCACCACCACCCTCACCCTTATCATTATTATCACAATTGAAACTACATCGTGATCATCATCACAATATGGATTTTTGGTATTTTTTTAGGAAGAATCATGTGAAAGACCATGTTGTTGAAAGAACTCAGGGTGGTCCAAAAGACAAGGTTGCTGGTGCATCAGGCATTGATATTTTTAAACAAGAATTACCTCGAGTAAGTTCATTTTCTTAGTGGAGTATCATATCAAACCTTGGTTAGACCAGAAGCACATGTGAAATTAAATATATATATATAGTTCAATCTACAGACACGGTGTTTCGCTGTACAACAGCTCATCAGTGTAGCTTGGAACAATAATATATATATATATATATATCTACAGACACGTGTTTCGCTGTACTACAGCTCATCAGTGTAGCTTGGAACAATCTGAATGACTTTCATCAATTACTTATACACATGCGATCGTCGGTGACAACCGCATGTGGGACAGCATCGGTGAAGTACATTCAGATAGCGTGAAGTGCGCATGGGCCCAGAGTGCTCAAACTTCCACAAGGGTAGTGAGCGTTGCATTATCGCTAAAGGTACCCACGGCAACGTTTCGTTCACTGTTCGTTCATGTCTAATTGACTTTTCTAAAGCTTTTGACAGAATCGATCATAACATCTTAATGGGAAAGCTTCGTCTGCTTAATGTCCCCCCAATTTTGTTAAATTGGTGTGCTGGTTTCTTGAAACATCGACAACAACGAGTTAAGCTGGGCCAATGGAGATCTAGTTGGAAACCCATCCACGCAGGGGTACCTCAGGGGACCAAATTGGGTCCTCTTTTTTTTCTGGTGATGATCAACGATCTCTCTACTGCCCTTCCTATGTATAAATACATTGACGACTGCACCGTTTTTGAGGTTGTTTTCCCCAGCACTACTTCGACCCTTCAGTCTGAGGTGGACTACATTCACCAGTGGACCATCGTGAATAACATGCGTCTCAATGTTAAAAAGACAAAAGAGTTTCAAATATCTTTCAAAAGGAGTCATTTGCCCTTAATGCCTCTTGAACTAAACGATCGTCCTCTAGATGTCGAACATGTTATCAAGCTTCTTGGTGTTTACTTTACCTCCGATCTGAAGTGGTCTATACACATCGACCATATATGTTCAAAGGCGAGTAAACGTTTGTTCGCTTTACGAACTTTGTTGCGTAGTGGTGTTCCTTCAAGAGATCTTTGTTTGGTGTATTGCTGTTTTATCCGCCCAGTTCTTGAATACGCCTGTGTGGTTTGGCACTCATCCCTCCCATTAAAATTGCGCGATCAACTTGAACAAGTACAACGAAGAGCTGTCAAGATAATTTTACCTTCCTTTTCTTACGCAGATGGCCTTTTGGAACTTAAAATTAATCCACTTTTCGAACGAAGAGAGACTCTGTGTCGGAAATTCTTTTAGTCAATCTTAGACCATGAAAGTAAAATCCATGACTTGTTGCCTAGTCCTGCTGAGAACATCTATTCTTTAAGACGTCCTCGTACTTTTCCTCTTTTTAAGTGTCGCACTAAGCGATATCAAAATAGTTTTATTCCTTATTCAATAAGGACATGGGATGCCTCTCCGTAGATTTTAACATTTGTAGTTTATTTTAAATTTTCATATATCATTGTTAACTTGAGTTTTTCAAATTTACCTTTGTATATTTGCCATTCAAGTTTTGTTAATAAAATCTTAAAAAAATATATATATATAACAAGTCAACGATGTCAGGATGTCATATTGTCACAATGATCATGGCATGGTGATGATGTCACAATGATGCGATGATGATGTCACAATGATGATGTCACAAGGATGATGTCATGATGATGATGTCACGATGATGATGTCACAAGGATGTCATGATGATGATGTCAAGGATGTCATGTTGATGATGTCACGAGGATGATGTCACAAGGATGCTGTCACGAGGATGATGTCACGAGGATGATGATGTCACAAGAATATCACGATGATGATGTCACCAGGATGTCACGAGGATGATGTCACAAGGATGATGTCACAATGATGATGTCACAAGGATGATGTCACGATGATGTCACAAGGATGATGTCACAATGATGTCATGATGTCACGATGATGTCACAAGGATGATGTCACGACGATGATGTCACGACGATGATGTCACGATGATATCATGATGATATCATGATGATATCACGATGATATCACAATTATGTCATGATGGTGATGCCATGATGATGATGTCATGTGATGATGTCACAAGGATGATGTAATATTGTCGTAGTCTAATCTGCACTAATTTTCTTTAAGGTCTGGCCCATAACAACTTTCTTTGACAAAGACATCAGCATGGCCTCCCAGGCCATTGTAACTGAACATGGCAATGCTTGGCCAAAGGAAAGAATTTTGATGAAGGTACTGAGCGAACCAACCAACCAACCAACTAACTGACCAACCAACCAACCAACCAACTAACCAACCAACCAACCAACCAACTACTAACCAACTAACTGACCAACCAACCAACCAACCAACCAACCAACCAACCAACCGACCGACCAACCAACTGACCAACCAACCAACTAACCAACCAACTGACCAACTAACCAACCAACTAACTGACCAACCAACCAACCAACCAACCAACCAACCGACCGACCGACCGACCGACCGACCGACCAACCAACTGACCAACCAACCAACCAACTTGGGCATATCGATTCCGGAAGACCTGGGGGTCCACCATATTTTGACCGAGTCATCCCCAGGCCCCAGACCACGAAAACTCTTCTGCCCCCGCCCGGCGCCCGCCACCAAACTCATAACTCTAAAAAATCAAGCTAGCTTAGGGGGCTTTCCATTTACACGGTTAGACCGGTCAGTCCGGTTAAATGGAACACGATTCGTTTGAGACCTGGGATGGTCAGACTGGAAAATTTGGTCCTAATCAAAAGTAAGTCCATTCTGGCCGAACTGATCGGTCTAACCTTGTCAATTGGAAAGCGCCCTAAGAGCAGTATTCAAGTTTTTTTGATAGATTCTTCAACTTTCTTAAGGTATACTGTATTTATACATTTAATATTTTGACACAACTAGAACAAGCCACAAGGAGTACGAATACAATATTATTATTCATATGCACATGGCAGACCACATTATTGTACTTAGATTTATAGTTCAAACAAGAAGGAAACGAGCTCGGTTATGAGAATGGTTAGCAAAGTCATTAATTATATTAGTTATGTTATTTTTCATAATTACATTTGTAATTTCACGCTCAATGTTCAAAATGGCAATATCAAGAAGCCTCTGCCGTCCCATTGAAGCCCGGAGGTACGACTTGATTCTTCGAAGGGCGGAAAAAGATCGCTCAGCACTGCAAAACGTGGCAGGAATTGCACCAAAAGTGTTGGCCAGGTCAGAGAAACACGGGAGGATTTTCATTATGCCATCTTCGTGAAGCCAATGAAGTAGCTTTGGTGTTGAAGAGAGTGCGTCGTTGCTGAACTTGCTCTCGTCCTGTTCTATCAAACTTGCCAAAATCTTCCGTTCAGACAACAGTCGACCCTTTTCGCTTTACTTTATTTAACCGCATTCTTCTCTCCCGAATCACATTCACAATCAATACACAAAGGACACATTCACAACTGATTATCTACCCAACAGTGAACAGTCCCATTTACTAACATTTAATTGGCTAATGGCTAATCCCTTAATCAACAATTGAACAATACTATTATACTATATGTGATGCATGTTATGATGTTCACACTCTGTCATTTCAAGCATTAAACTAATCAACTATTATTAAATATCCCCGTTATTTCCGACACCGGCTGCCGTTGCGTTGCGTGTTTTGTCACCTTTTGTCTCGGAAGGCATGCCGCCTGAGGTCTGTTTCATACCTCGAAATTCCGTCGAATTTAATCCCTCGCATTTAATGCGACCAATTTTATTCGACGGAAATGCGACGTCTGAAGTCTGAACTGATTTTATTTGATGTGTCGAATTTAATTCGACGCAGTCACGCAGTCGAAATTGTGCGACAAACTCTGTCGCATAATTCGACGGAAATACAGTCGAATGAAAGACATTAATTTGTATAATTGGCATAATTGCTCTTTTTATTCCACAACCGAAAGAAAGTCTGGTCGACCGAAGGTTTTCCGTTAATGTAAACTTCAAATCGGATTATCGAATTTAGGAACATAATTTGATACTTGGCAACGAACTTCCGATCCGCGAATGAGAATGTGTGATTGCGTGCGCGCTTGTAAATAACAAGACGTTTTCAAACGTATACACTATTTGACGAAATAACCGAGTAAACATTCTTCCCAAAATGACCCGACTGAATTGACCAAAAATGCACCGACTGGGTGTGGCAGGAACGTCGACTGGGGGGGGGGTCCGTCCCAACCAACCATCCAACCAACCAACCAACGACATCCAACCAACCAACACACTAACCAAGCAACTGACCAACTCACTCACCAACCAACCAACTGACAAACCAACCAACTGACCAACCCACTCACCAACCAACCATCTATCCAACCAACCAACCAACCAACTAACGACATCCAACCAATCAGCCAACTGACCAACACACCAACCAAGCAACTGACCAACAAACCAACCATCCAACCAACCAACCAATAATCGAAACAACAATCCAAACAACCAACCATCCAAGGAAGGAATGAACGACCGACCGAACGAACGAACGACCGGCCGAACGAACGAACAAACGACCGACCAACCAACCAACCATCCAACCACCATCCGACCAACCATCCAACCAACCAACCATCCAACCATCCATCCATCCAACCAACCATCCAACCAACCAACCATCCAACCATCCAACCAACCATCCAACCAACCAACCATCCAACCAACCAACCAACCAACCAACCAACCAACCAACCAACCATCTAACCGACCAACCATCCATCCAACCATCCATCCAACCAACCAACCAACCAACCAACCATCCATCCAACCAACCAAACATCTAACCGACCAACCATCCATCCATCCATCCATCCATCCAACCATCCATCCAACCAACCAATCATCCAACCAACCAACCAAACAACCAAACAAACAACCAACCAACCAACCAACCAACCAACCAACCAACCAACCAACCAACTAACCAAACCCGGCAAACTTCCAAGCGGTTAACAATCAAGCTACTATTTATGCGACTCATGATTCATGATTCATGCGACTACGATTCAAGCCACGATTCACCAACCAACCAACCAGAAATCCCTTGTCTAATTTACAAATCATTTCTTTCTTAAGCGTCAAATTTTACGAGCTGTGCCGGTGGCTGAAGTTTCTTATGGCTGGAAGCAAGATGAATATCGATTTTGGGTTTATGGCAGTAGCCCCAGAAAGGTCTTTGCTCCATATTACCCCCAGCAGTGTTGCTGGTGCTGCGCCATCTTGTAAACCTGGGAACTAACTGTATTACTTTACCTTGGGGACAATTACACTGCAGTATTTCAAACAACGAGTTTTTCATAGACAATAAATCCAGCACGTTACTCATTATCATTCAGACGAATAAATAAAGAATATCGATGCAATCTTTTGTAAGCCCATCGTCAAAAAAAATTGTTATTGTATTAGCGGGTGTTTATATGGAGGCGAGCCAGGCCGGGTACACGCGTAAGAATCTCACAAGTTGTTACAGCATTGTTGCCTGAACAATGCTGTAACAACGTCATTATCATGTGTGAACAACCCTGATGAATTAACAATATTGTTCATCATTGTTTCATCATGTTACAGGCTTACAGCTTCATGAAACAACAGAAGTTGTCCACGCATGTTGAAACAAATGAAGGACGTGTTGATACACCAGTCATGTTCACAATTGTTGTAACATTGTTGTTCAGCCTTGTTACTTCATCATGCTGTTACAACATGTTGTATCATGTGCGAACAACGTTGTTGGCTAGAGAAATGTGCTGTTAGAACAACTTGTTCATGACTGTTGATTTATCCGTGAACAAGTTGTTCGAACTATAAGTGAACAACTTGTTTACGGGGTGCAGCACAACATTGTGTGTGCGTTTTTACGCGTGTACCCAGGCTAGCCCGCTTTGCCTATAGATCGTGCTTGTGCTATTATTTCTTGTTAATTTTCGTCTTGTGTTTATATGAGAGCCAAGCCAGCCCGCCTAGTCGAGATCTCGCTTGGTGAGACCGAGATCTTGGTTACCCGGGCTGGTTTTTTCCAACAATACACAAGTTCCGCTTGTTCATATTTAAAACAATGAGACTTCGTGTCTTACCAGAACTGGTAAATTAGCACAGAATAAAGAATATCGATGCAATCTTTTGTAAGCCCATCGTTAATAAAAAGATTAGCTAACCCACGAAAGCGTCTTCACGAAGACTAATTAATTTATTAAGTCTTCGCTATCGTCACAAAACACACGAACAACGTTTTGATGTTCTATTTCAGTTCCTTTCAGCACTATTTATTCACACAGTCAAGCAAACGAACGCGTATCGAAGCGAGTTCAACAGTTTTTCAGCCAAGTTTGCCGAGATGAAAACGATTACATGGACATTTTCATGCCGGTTAACCGGGCAGCCCTCTTGCCATGTAATCGCCCCCTTAAAGTGCATTAAGTGCATATATCATCTGAATACGTTCTACATAGAGCAAACAGTTGTTCAGTGAAATATATTTTTTTGATTGGAGCTATTCAATGTTTTTTTTGGCGATTCGCATTTCTAGTATGATAATGAGACGACGTCTATGTAGGCATTTGGCTTTCTTTCTCTTTTTGGCAAGATAAACTACCTGAGAATTTTTGTAGAAAAACTCATACAATATGGAACATGTTGTTCAAACACACCATTAATGGAAGAATTGGGTCATAATGATGACTACTTTGACGTCATCTCATTACTATTTTGAAAACAAAAATCGCTATTAAAGCAATAAAGGTTGCCCTAATCTAAAACATATTTCGTTCTTCAACTATTTGCCAAAAGTACACCGTATTTAGATGATAAGGTCAACATACTCGTTCGTCAACCTCGTCCCCAGGACCATTTGTGGGGGCTGGGCCAAGATGGCGGCCAAAAACAAAATGGCGGGAACAAATGGCCTTGGCACAATCTCCAAAAAATGAGCCATATTTTGACTCATTTTTGACTCGGACCCAGTCTTCACTAAGTTTATCACGCCTAGTCAGGCTCAATTTTTTCTGAATATTTAGTTCGGCTTGACTGACCCAAACTGAAAGCAATCAAAACATTCATTTCCAAATACATTGTCGAATTATTAAAATAAATACACTTTTAATAAATATCTGTAAATGCTTAGTATTTATCATTTGCTTCACCGTTGTACCAAATTCGCAAGAAACTGGATTGCCGTTGTCTGGCCAGGCCGCCTTGTTTTCGTGAGTTTTCGGTGGATTCAATTCAGCGTTTTGAAAAACATTTAGGCTTCGTTTAGTCGAGAATTCTTGTTTGAAAAAAGCCTGCTTCTCAATGGCGAAACACGTAAATTCTGCCCTGTGGTGTACTTTCCTTTCGCAGCCAAAATACTTTTTGACTTTGTTCACCAAGTCTTTCGTTCGCCCGATTTAGGAAACACACTGAATTGCCATCCCATGGACTTCGTTGTATGGCAGCCAGGGCACAGAGACGACACGACCCATCATTACATATTCTTCCGACGTTTTTACGGATGTTTCGCCAGCTTTCCTCACATTTTCATTCATTTTGAAGTTGTTTTTAACAGCCGGCAATTCTGGTATCACTTATTTAATATAATTTGAGCCTATAAACAAATGCCCGCGTGTTAGCCTGCCGCCCGCCTTGTTTCCACCAATCAGAATACCTAAAACATCCAATGTTATCTCGACCAATCAGATGTGGTGATAGCTCAGCCTGTGCCAGGGCCATTTGTTCTTGGCGGCCATCTTGGCACAGCCCCCACAAATGGCCCTGGGGACGAGGTTGCTCGTTCGTGTGTTTCAGATATGCACTTGTCCGCGATGATAGGGGGGGGGGGAGGGGGTCAACACAATGGCGGAACAAGTCCGCGATTGGGGACGAAATGTATTTGCCGACGGCCCCTTATTCACCTCTGGGGAAGCCCTCGGACAGGAATCAGTTAAGGTCTTCCTTAAGGTTTGCAACGTCATTTCGGTAAAACGCTCTCAATTCGTCAGAATTTATGCCCCAAAAATAAAACAGATATCGTAGAGGCTATTAACTTGTAGAATACAATGTTGTCTTTGATTTTGCGATAAACACAAACCAATAATAGTTGTATTTAAATTAAAGACAGAGGGCTTCACTCGGGGCGACTCAACGAAAAAACGTTTTATATTGTTCGAAATCTTTCTCCGCAGTTTAATTCCGAGATAAATTTCCAGCAACATGTCAGCTGCGTTTTCTGATATGCTGATTTTATTGACGACCAAAGTTAAAAATAGGTACGCAATGCGTACATGTAACTACCGCTGTTAAGCACAGAAAGAGATATAGACTTAAGAAGCAATGCATGAAAATGTGTGAAAAGCACACAGACACACAAAAAAAATGATAGTTCATCATTTTTTACATGTAATTTGAACATGGCACATACTATACATACATCTTTACTGGCTGTTTCCAAAACTGCATATATTAGCTCTTTACTGGCTGTTTCCAAAAACAGCATATATTAGCATCATAAACATGCCCCCAAGTTTTACATGAAGTGAACTTGTAAAATTCAGATTTTTGTACGAAGCCCGGATAGCTTATCTGGTGGATAAATCCTAGCTAGAGAACCACTCTAGTGGTGCTTTGAACAACCCAATTTAACTTTTATCCACTGAACAACACTATCAGGTACATAACTATTCAGTGGATAATATTTTATATTAGATTGTTCACAGCATGATTAGTGCTGTTCTTTAGCTAGAACTTATCAATAGGCAATTCCCATTATAGCAAAGCATCATGGGAAATGTGGTAGGCTTCACTTGCAGGCGAAATGGCTGCCGCGAAGTGAGCATTTTGCTTGTGAGAAGAATGGATTCTTTTAAGCACATTTTTTGTAGCGCAGGAGAATTTCGAAAAGGGCAATGTATTTGTGGGACTATAAAGAACGTTGTGTGCCAAAGACAGCGAAATCAGAGCAGAAATGGACGAGAAAATTGCTATAGAGCTATTGAAGGAGTGAAGAATATGCGAGTAAATACGTTCCAGAAGGGAGGTTTCTCTCGACGTTTTCAGGTGAGTAAGCTTAGTGAACATAGGACAGCTCATCATTTTGCCTCACAGACATGTGTGTGTTGTTCTATCGCGATCTCGTGTTTTCTGAATTACCAAGTGTTCTGTAATGATTGTTTCTGTCATTCGTTCGATTAAGCATGTCCTCAGAAGACAATGTTTTTAAAGAGTCTTTAAACTTTTTGGCGCGGAAACAACCCGGTTTTATCGGCACTGGCACTTTGTAAAAACACCAAGAAGAAAGCATTTTTGCCTGGGTTTCTACTGTTGTTTTTGATTTCTATTCTGTTTCCTTTGTTTTGGTCGGTTCATATCCTGTCAAATAAACCAGTAGGTTCTAGAACTATTGTAGGCTGTAAATATACATTCATAACTATAAATTCGTTTAAAACGTTGAAGATTTGCCGAGTTTTGTTGCTGTGTTGTAGGCAACAAGCTTTGTAAAACACAGGGGTGGTGCCAGAGGCAGGCAGGGGTGCTACACCCCCTGTTGGGGAACCATAGCCCCCACCCCCAGGCCCCATCGGGGAAAACTTACCAAGTTGCCAGGAAATCTGGAAGGAAAATTGTATTTTTGTCAATGGGCAAAGAACTTTTTAACTGATTAAGCCAGACAAGTAATTAATGCTTTTGTGAAATAAAACTCCAAATCCCCCTACTAGCCCCCCCCCCCCCTGTTAGGGACCTTAGCCCCTGTGTCGGGGAATTCTTGGCACCACCCCTGGTAAAACAGTGACTTGGAAATTATAATTTAAGGCTATAGATAGTCTATAAACTCTGTACAACATTCTTTAATCAGATTTTTCTCAGTGTTCTCTCCATTGATAATATAGACTGTAGACAAATTTTAGTAGTAGTTTTATAAATCTTGATAATTAATATTAACATTTTCAGGTAGGTACTGTATATAAATCTGTAAATAGTGAATTGTAAAATATATAATTATATAACTCATATATAACTGTAAATAGGAAATAGGTTTTAGTATTAATTTATAAAATGGATAATGAACCATGTACTTCAATGGAATCAGACAAAGAATTGACAACTTTAGGAGCCAAAGGAACTACATCTTCAGAAAGGAAGAGAAAATGAGGTGAAACATCTTACTGTATTCCTACACGTACATGATACCAACACAAAACGAAATCTAGAACTTTCATTTTACCAATTTCCAACTGACAGAAAAAATTTCCAACTGAGAAAGATCATTGTGGTTGCTCCATTGAAGTACATGGTTCATTATCCATTTTATAAATTAATACTAAAACCTATTTCCTATTTACAGATATATATATATGAGTTATTGATATGCTTTTATGTAATTATATATTTTATAATTTACTATTTACAGATTTACACTGTATGTACAGTATCAACTATATTATCTACGGAGAGAACACTGAGTAAAATTTGATTAAAGGATGTTGTACAGAGTTTATAGACTATCTACCGCCTTAAATTATAATTTCCAAGTCACTGTTTTACCAGGGGTGGTGCCAAGAATTCCCCGACACAGTGGCTAGTAGGGGGATCTGGGGGGATGTTCTCCAGAAAATCTGAATTTTTTTTTGTTGAAATTTTTGAAATTCAAAATTTGAATGTCTAGAATAGTTTCCCAGTGTACCAAGTAGTCACTGGGAACGAGGATGGCACCCTCCCCCACAATGTTTAAATTTTTGTTAAAGGTAGGCGCTTACATCTTACATGAGCAGTGGGTGCTTACATGAGCAAAATGTGCCTTATGTGAAAAACCGATTTTACATGTTTTAAGTCAACACTAAATATATATATGAAAACAAACAAAACCATTTTAATACTCTTAATTATTAATATATTGAAACAAACAAAACTATATTACAAAATATGAATTTAAAAATATGTGTTTATATGGTATAAAAGTCTATAATAGATCATGTTCATCAAAGCCTGAATCTGAGTCCAAGTCAAACAATATGTCCCCAAGTTCTCCAGGTAGGTCACCTTTGTCTAATGCAGGAAAGTTGTCTGAAACGAGATCATCTTCAGTCCCTTTGTGAAGATGTGGTCAGTTGTACTGAGAGAATGTTTAAAAATAGCCTGGAAAGTTACTTTTTCCTTAAACAGGGGTGGGGGGTGGGTGCTTGCTTCAAATGGGCACTTACCTGGTCAACTATGGTAATTACTTGTCTGGCTTAATCAGTTAAAAAGTTCTTTGCCAATTGACAAAAATACAATTTTCCTTTTAGATTCCCTGACAACTTGGTAAGTTTCCCTCGATGGGGCATGGGGGGGGGGGGGCTATGGTTCCCCAACAGGGAGTGTTTCCCCCCTGGCACCACCCCTTGTGTTTTACAAAGCAACAAAACTCGGTAAATTTTCAACGTTTTAAACGAATTTATAGTTATGAATATATATTTACAGCCTACAATAGTTCTAGAACCTACTGGTTTATTTGACAGGATATGAACCGACCACAACAAAGGAAACAGAATAGAAATAAAAAACAACAGTAGAAACCCAGGCAAAAGTGCTTTCTTCGCTTTCTTCTTGGTGTTTTTACAAAGTGCCAGTGCCGTTGCCGATAAAACCGGGTTATTTCCGCGCCAAAAAATTTAAAGACTCTTTAAAAACATTGTCTTCAGAGGGGACATGCTTAATCGAACGAATGACAGACATCGTCGCCAAAAGTTGTCAATTTCAACAAACGAAAAAATCATTACAGAACACTTGGTAATTCAGAAAACACGAAATCGCGATACAACAACACACACATGTCTGTGAGGCAAAATGATGAGCTGTCCTATGTTCACTAAGCTTACTCACCTGAAAACGTCGAGAGAAACCTCCCTTCTGGAACGTATTTACTCGCATATTCTTCACTCCTTCAATAGCTCTATAGCAATTTTCTCGTCCATTTCTGCTCTGATTTCGCTGTCTTTGGCACACAACGTTCTTTATAGTCCCACAAATACATTGCCCTTTTCGAAATTCTCCTGCGCTACAAAAAATGTGCTTAAAAGAATCCATTCTTCTCACAAGCAAAATGCTCGCTTCGCGGCGGCCATTTCGCCTGCAAGTGAACTACACACGTAAAAATCTCACAGCTTGTCAACAGGATGTGTTCGCAACAGGCTTGTAGCAAGGCTGTTAACAGGTTGTAACAATGCTGTTCATTCAAGAAGCTGCTACAACCTTGTTAGCATCAACCTGTTAACAACTTGTTGAGTGCAGAGCGGTAACAGGTTGTTGGAACAACTTGTCATCAGTCTGTTGGAGTCATCAGCCTTGTTACAAGTTGTCAACAACCTGTTACAGACATGTTAACAGACTGGGACAGCCAGTGCGAACACATGACGGTGACAGCCTGTTCAACAGCCCTGTAACAACTTGCTGGCAGGTCTGTAGCAGCTTGCGCGTTTTTACGTGTGTAGTGAAGCCTACCACATTTCCCATGATGCTTTGCTATAATGGGAATTGCCTATTAGACAAGGTATCTGGGCTTTGTACAATTCATCCCAGATCATATACATGTAAATTATTTTTGTGGAAATACCATGTAAAATATTTATAGCATTTCAGCCTGTTGACTCAGGCCGAAAGCTTACCAAATAAATATTCTTCATGGTGAAAACTTTCAAAGAATTAATCACCCCAGATATGCTGTCAGTGGCATTCAAGTGTAATGCACATCACTAACATTTTGTGATTCTGCTAGTATTTTAAATAAGACAGTACGACAATACTCAGTATTGTAGTTTCAACATATATATTTATTCATTTCAAGGCTTTCAACATATTCAAGGCTTTAAGTTTCCCAACACTTCACAATAGCTTTTCAACAATTTATCAAAATATACAATTGGTGGCACTTAGACACCAGATTATAGAATATTTTTGTACTTTCACAAAAGTCAGACTTCTGGTGTATCTACTATTCTGTGGTCAGACCACTGTAGCAGCTCTGGTGTGCACAAACTTTGGTTTCTTAATTTCATTATACAACATATTGAATAACACCTAAAACAAGTGAACAAAACCGACCAAGTCAAGGTTTTGTAATGTCTATGTAACAGTCAACATATTTTGTCAGCATAAATTTCTTATATACATGTTTATAGTGTAAATACAGGGCACTGTGATATATACTTAAATTAATATTTCGTGTATGATATATACATCTCAAACTCATTAATAATTCATGAAGAAAACACAAAGGAAATCAGTACCGTGTCGGTGGTTTGGATATCGGAGCAAGAAATTACATAAATTAAGCAAACTTTCATCTTGATTTTCTCTTAAAATACTGATTTGTTTGAGATGCTATATCATACACTGGGAGGAGTGTTTCGTCAGGATATCCAAACACCTCGAAGTTTGTTCAAAAACCTCGGCTTCGCCTCGGTTTTCAACAAACGTCTCGGTGTTTGGATATGATAACTACATGTACTGTACATGCAGTATAAACATGAGTCACTGACCAGTGAGCACAACACACAATTCGGAGTAATTATAGAATACCCCGTAATTGAAATTGCTCCTCTCAATCGCTATGTGGCTACGTTCCTGGCAACGTGGCAACCAGGCCACGCGCCTACGCGCGTACGCGTCCACGCCCGGCTACGTGGCTACGCGACTACGCCACTACGTGGCTACGCGGTTACGCGACTAGCCTCCCAATCAATTACTTAACCTTATGTTAATCGTAATCCTAATATTAAGCGTAACCCTAATCACAAATCAGGGAAGTTTGAGGTATGGAAAATTACGATTACCTTACCCCCATACAATGGAACCATGAACCCTAACCCTAATCACAAATCGGGGAAGTTTGTGGTATGGAAAATTGCGATTACCTTACGACCATACAATGAACCCTAACGCTAATCACAAATCGGGGTAGTTTGTGGTATGGAAAATTAGGATTACCTCACCCCCATACAATGGAACCATGAACCCTAACCTTACTATATTTCAATTTAAATGGACGCGTATTCTCTGCTTTAGCCAAACCAAATTTTCCTAAGTACTTCCTTCTGAAGAAATAAACTTGAAATTCAAGCAATACATTCACAACAAAGCAGCAGCAACTTACCTGACTACCTTTGTACCTAGCTATAGCTACGGCCGCGTAGCCACGTAGCCGCGTAGCCAGTCTACATATACCATTTCACATGCGGGGTATTCTATAATTGTATCCACAATTCAACCATAATTAAATCTTATTATAAATCATTTATATAAAATACTTTGGCGTATATTGACAATTTCTTCGAGAAAAGAAGGTTGAAGGCCCAACTTCTAGCGAACTTTATAAGCTGAATATTTCTAGTACTGCTATAAAATACCGAAGTACGAGGTTGGCTTTGAGATATTAAATTTGTTTCCGATCAAGTATTTATAGGTTTTGTATAATTATAGTATATAAGATAAACAACGTCACAGTTTTGAAACTATTCCTTACCTTTTATAAACTGATCAATGTCAGAAACCGTTCCAAGAAAAAAGATTTGCAAAGTAATAATTAACACTTTTCAAAAATCAAAACCAACCAAAATGCAAAGATGAGATTCACTTTAGTTTATTCCCACAAAATTAACTGCTCGAGTACTTCTCGAATACGTGGCGATCAATGGCGATCTTCTCGACTATATGGCGATCGTGCCGAATATCTGGCGATAGCTGTCGAGTATGACGTAGGTAAGGTCCAAGACAAGCAAGCAAGATCACGCCGAATTAGTCACAAAAATTAACAAAATTTCTAACAGCATATACGATATATATTTCAACAATGAGTAGGTCTAAAATTATTATCCGTCTTATTGCTTATACTGACATGACTTTCATTTCGTTGGAAAAAAATTTCAGGGCGTCAGCAACTAGTGGCCAGCGGTCACGAACGGCACACCCAAGAGCGCTCAGGAACCAATCAAATTGCTAGATTTCACGATCGAGACCGCTTACAAAAATAGCCATATAACATTTATAGTAAATAACACAAAGAATGTTTCATCAGGATATTGAAACACCGAGACGATTGTTGAATGTTTTATGACCAAACTATGAGGTGTTTTGATATCCTGACGAAGCACACTGCCGAGTGTTTATCATGAATGAAGCATGACAAACTATCAGTATTTTAAGAGAGAATTGAGGTGAACATTTGCTCAATTTGTATAATTTCTTCCTCCTATATCTCAAACTGACTTGAATCACTAAATTTAGTTGAAAAGGCATGATAAGAATACAAATTATCTTAAAATTCGTCAACTATTCACCGACACTGCATGAGGTGAATGATTGCTTTAGCATATACCTCATAAATGAAATAATACTAAAGTTTAAAATTCTTATATTTTTCAGTATGTTCAAGACACGGCCGCTAGCAATTTGGCGTACTCGATATTTGTCGACAAAGCAGTGTTTACAATTTTTTAATATATTAATGGCTAGAAAACAAACCCGCACTTCTATATTTAATTCTGTTGACTTTTTTCGTCTGAAATCCCATTTGTGTTCAGATCAATCTATAAACTCAATAAATAATAATTGTGAAACCGAAGCTGTTCAAGTGCCCAAAGAAACAATATGTAAATTAAATATCGAAGCTACGGGACTGAAGGACTGGCCTTGGTTTTCCGTTCCAGGCACCTCCATAAAAGACAATTAACATTCCTATACTACAAGTCGTAAACACAATGATATACAATTTGTATTTTCTAAACTGTTTACTCTGCATGTAATTGTGTTATCTTTTCTTTGTTACTCACTCTTCATAAGATGTAACCATACGTAATTTTTCGGGTATACAATACATTTGTTTAACTCTAATAAGACTAATTTTAAGAGGTTGTTTACATGGAAGGCGGGACGGAATGGATCGCATCGCTATAATATTTTCCCTTTATTTATCTCATTTCGTTTATATGAAGAATGTGTTTGCCGGGACATTTTTATCCCGTCCCGCCTAACCGGAATCCCGGTTTCCTAATTCAACCATAATATATAAATGCTCTGACGCTCTGTCCCGCCTAGGCGTGACTTCTGTTTATACCTGCCTAATGCTAACTGGGACGATATGACGGATACCGTTTCGAGTATTTATTTTGATGCTTAAGCTGTTTATTCGATACAAATGAGTGATAACGGCTAGTAGGAGGACAGCAGCTCTTTATAATACGTCAAATTATATTTATTTCTCTGTTATTCTGTGGTTTTTACGACTTTCTAGCTGTGTTGTGAAACGTCCCGGTCGCAATTATCCTGCCTGAAAACACTCTCATATAAACCAGGGATGAAAAACGTCCCGTCCCGCTTACTTGTCCCGTCCTGTATCCCATGTGAACAGCCCCTAAAGCTGGATTTCAACCAGGCGTGAAATATCGTGCACTCGACTTTTTTCTTTTGTCTTGTGAGTTTCCATGTGGAACGAAGTAGAAAACTATTCAATTTGTACAATAGAAAAGTCGTGCGCGCGATATTTTACGCCTTGGAACAGTAATTCACTCGTAGTATATAATATATTATTGTCTATTAAATGTTGTAGTCACAAAAAAATATGGGCATACATAAATCGTGCTTAAAATGAAAAATGCCGCTTTCAAAATCGTGGAAATATAACTTCAGAGGGTCAAAAATCTCCTAGAAGCCAGAACAGCACGCGCACTCCTTGGCCGGGACCCTTAGAACACTCAGGCTTTGCACTCGGACAGGCGCCACTTTCATCTAATTTCCCGGGAACTTTTCTGCTGCCCGTCCGCCCCTGCAAAGTATGACCTACATAAGAAATCGGTAACTAAAGAAAAATCTTAAAATAATTCCAAAAGCAATGTCAAAGATACAGAAGAAGTTGAAGCTGGTGCGGCTTCGGCTGTAAAACCCACAAGAACTGTTATAATAGGTGACTCTATTATTTCTGGGCTGAAAGGATCAAGCTACTGCGAAGGAAAAGAAGCGCCGCCAGGGGTTGAAGCTTTTACGTAGCAAACGGGAGGAAGCCCTTCGGGAGTCCGAAAGAGTCACATATGAAGCTGGGGCTTTTTAATTGTCTACCCTGGGCTCCTAGGACCAAACTGCGAACTTTTTCCATGCAAGTAACGTGAGATTTTGTAAGTAATCATTAATCAATATTATTACTTAACTTTTAGGCTGTTTTTCTCAAAAGGCAGTATTATGACCTTTGAGAAACGACATCTTGAGAAAGATTTGAGCTATTGACCTGAAATTTTCAGGACAGTTTGTTCAAAGTGAGTTAATTGATTTGAATGAAGCGATTTGCCATACGACTCTCATAAAAAAAATTGAAATGAAAAGTCACCCAGTTTTTACCCTGTAACTTGAGGCCGGTGTTTTAGCATGCCAAAATTTGGTAAAATGCCTCATTCATATCAATAAGGAACCTGTTGCCATTTGAATAACAGAGGGAGGGTATTTTAATTATTGTTCTACATGCATAATGCATAAATCTTTTCTCAAGTTATTTTACTAATCATATTTACAATCGTTAGCTCATAAGCTTTCCAAAAATATATTAATTGTTATGGCATATATTAAATCTGCAATTTTTATAGCCGAAACAAAAAGTGCCTGTTTTTCAGGTAAAGTCCTGCCTTAAATTTTCGATTTTTCTAAACACTCCTGAAAGCAAGCGTGTTTCTAGTGATTGATGATGACAGAGAACGGCGCTTTTAAAGAAACCACTATTTGGTAATTATAAAATGCAAAAATACTTGCTGATAATTTATATAACCCTTACTAGACATACATTATACTCCATATGTTTATCATAATTTTTTTAAAAGTTCGATATGAATATAATAATTAGCGTTTTTTGGGGAGTTTATAACCATCTAATTCTTGTGGCTGTGTGCTGAAGACAAATGCATAAGTTTGCCGATGCTCATGCTGTTTAAATTTACGAAGCCGCTATATAATTCACGACAACGCCATCGCTTTCAAGTGCTTTCAGCTCACCAGCTGTCAACAGATTATTAGAGAAATGACGAAAGGCGTTTTAACAGCGATGAGGAGCATTTGTTGTTTTGTTTCTTTAGTTTGCGGTTAATGCTGACGGCTGAAGCTACCAGATAAAGCAAGATAATTGTTTTGGAATACAATAGAAGATTTCAACAGATAGGGATAACTATATAGACAGGTAAAAATTATGTTCTGTTGGGTTTTTAACCGTCAGACATTATGTAGAACGTGTCTCGTATAATGTTTAAGAAGGGGACCTATTCGAATTGATGTGCCTACTGAAAGAGCGAAATTAAGAGTTGAGAAAGGTTTTCAACTTTCCTCCATGATCATTTATAACAGCATTTATCAAACAGCGAGAGTTATGACTTTTGCGATAATACAGTAACAGCTTTGCTTTGGTAAGCTTTGCGATGCTTTGCCATACTACTACTAAATACTGAATGCTGTCTGCTGGCTGTTGCTATAAGTATTCTCGATTGCTGCGAAAAGGCAGACATCAGGTTTCTTACTACTGAACGCTGCAATCCCGGTGTTGCGCATTTGTTCGTTAGCTTATATGTTTCTCTGCAAATCAATACCTTCTTCCTCAACAATATGCCTGATCAATTGCAACTTTCTCAGACTCTAAATTGTTTTATGCGGTATTTAACATGTTTTCACTTTGAATCTCGTTGCTAGTAAACCTAATTCCTCACTAGTACAGTATTCTGAACTAGTAAACGTTCCTCATTAGTAAACCTTCTTCGCTACAAAACTTCTTTACTGGTAAACCTTCCTCACTATATACAGTAAGCCTTCCTTACTAGTAAACCTTCCTTATTATAATAATATTATAATAATCTTCCCCCACTAGTAAACGTTCCTTACTACTAGACTTTCCGTACTAGTAAACCTTCCTCAGTAATAAGCCTTCCTTACTAGTAAACCTTCCTTATAATAATCTTCTCTAACTAGTAAACCTTCCTTACTACTAAACTTTCCGTACTAGTAAAGTAAACCTTCCTCAGTAATGAGCCTTTCTCACCAGTAAACATTCCTTATTAGTAAACATTTCTCATTAGTACACCTTCCTTACTAGTAAACCTTTCTCATTAGTAAACCTTCCTTACTAGTAAACCATTCTCATTAGCAAACCTTCCTACACTAGTAAACCTTCCTCACTAGCAAACATTTGTCACTACTAAACCTTTTTTACTGGTAAACCTTCCTCTCTAGTAAACGTTTCTCACTAGTAGTAAACATTCCTCGCTAATAAACCTTCCTCGCTGGTAAACCTTCTTGAACCCACTTTAATGAACGATAAATGTAGAATAGCTGGTACAACAGGTAACCCCAATTACTGTCTACAGGATAAATAACAACGATGATATATTATATGTTACATCATCTGAGCAAACCTCACTCCTTTCTTTCTTGATCTTAACCGTTAAAAACGTGTCAAAATGACAAGTCTTTAAGATCCTTAGCTTTTGAAATTAGCTGACGACTGGGTAATGCATTGGAAAAGTCTACCCTACCATTACTATTACCATTACCATTACCATTACCATTACCATTATTATTATAATTATTATATTTATTATTACATTACTGTGAGGATAATCGAACCGGGACTGGATAAAGAAATTCGTCCAATAAGATTGTAGCGTTAACACAAAGAAAATTCGTAAAGCATTGATCAAACAATGAAAGAATGGACAAAATTTATCCAACTCCATCTCAATTTTGTACAATCTAAAACCGCTTTTCTTCCCAATTCTACACATTTTGGTCAAATATTTGTAACATTTTTGTGAAAACTATTTAGATATGAGGCAGTTCTCGTTAACGGCGCGCAAAAGCGCCAGATCAACGAATCAATACAACAATGGCTCGTATTTTGCCTAATATTCAGTAACGAGTAAATAAAAAAGGTGGTCTATACGACAACGGTCGTCGTCATTCACAGCTTTTTAGAGAGCGAGTATTAGACTTGAATAACGATGGGTTTAGTAAACCCTTCATCGCAAATGAGATCAACACCAGCAGACACTTTGTCAGTAACGTCCTGAACCCCAAAAGCAAAGTAGTTCCGCGCCGTCCAAAGATGATAGATGCTGTTGTAGCTAGAGTATGTAGAAATGGAAAAGCTTTGTAAGCCGAGTGCTTGCTGTTCATAAATAAAGGAAAGACTCTTACTGGACGGAGTTGTGCACCCTGATAACCTTCCTTCCGTAAATTCAATAAAAAGGTGGACCCAAAAAGATTTATTTATGACGAAGGAAACGATCCAGCAGGTACCACTTGAATCGCAGACTGCAGTTAATATTGAATACGTAAATTTATTTCTTGGCCGTGTAAGTGAATTGCATCCAGCAACTATCCATTTTTTGGACGAAGGTATAGTGTGGTGAAAACTACGATGAACCGTCGATATGGAAATTCTCGGATTGGGGAACCAGCTTTTGAGATGCAAAGATACGCGTCGAACGCCACATATACAATTAATTTACTGCACTCCATCCAAGGTGTTGATTATGTAGAACTAGTATAAGTAATAAACGATGCATCAAATGGTAATGAACTATTGATTAATTTTGAAGAAGTATTAAATACGACCCGCGCAGATGGCTCAGTGATTCTTGAACGAGGAGACACTGTCGTCCTTGACAACTGCGGCTTTCACCACGGGAATTTCGCTGAGCCAATGCTGAGAAATATGTTTGTTGAGTGTGGGATACAACTATTATTCCAGCCATCTTACTCTCCGCATTTGAATACTTGCGAGTTTTGTTTTCGGCAGATAAAGGCATTCTTGAATCTAAATCAAGCTCTTGCTGAGCACCAAACAGAATATTGTGTGTACCATGCGAACAGATATCGCGAACTAATTCAACCAACTATTTCCGACACTGCGGGTTATATTATTTGACTGTGTTGAAGTTAATAAGTTTTATAATATTATTTTGTTGATATTTTATTTTTAAATTATTGAAATAAAAAGCTATACTTTCTTTATTGGGTACATGTGAACGGAGTTTAAGATATTTTGAACGATATTTCATTGCGACGTGTTCGTATACGGTGGATGACAACCATCACAATAATTATGAAAAAATTGGCCAAAATATTAGCCATTCTTAGCCTGCGAACTGTGCATAGCTATTTAACAAAAATAAACAGAGCTATTCGTAAAGAAAGCCAGTCCCCTGCCCCACCACAAGCTTGTGGAAATATTAAGTTCTAATTTGTTGTTGCCTTGCAACGTCATTCAGTGACTTGGAGTTCGGTGACAGGAAGGCGCCAAATAACTCGGACACATCATTGAAGTAGATCTTTTGATATTTTTGAAATTTGGAGTAAACAGATTTGGAACTGGAAGTCTGGAAATGGAAGCAACGTCGTCTGAGGTTTTTGAGTGGATGAAGACGATATCTAGCGGCCTCCAATTGGAAAGACTGGCTCCAGAGTATGAAATTCGGGGTTTCACTACTCGTAAGTCGTTATAATATAGCGAGAAGAATGATTTAGATACTTTTTTTCCGTCTCCCAAAAAACTCCTCCTAGCGGAAAAAGAATACTTGAAACAGAAATCGAAAACCTAAAAGCTAAAAGCTAACGAGAACGTCGAGAGATGTTTGCAGCCACGTAGGCGAGCTTTTTCCACCCACTCATCTTGTAGGTCACACTGCTTCGCAGGCTGGTCACACTGGCGGTGTACATGGCCAAACAGTTACTTTAAACCATCAGCAATTTCTTGTCGGTAGCTACGGCAAGCGCCGCGTATGTAAGCCATTTACAAGTTCCGACATTTTCTTCCTCTGCTTCAGCTCCTGCCTTCGAGTATCAACCTTCCGATAAGAGCCTCTCGAACAAGGGAACCGTTACTCCAAGTCAATCCAAATCCTATGTGGGTAACAGCCAAATTTAACTAATTCAAGACGTACAAACAATTCAAGTTCAAATTAAGAGCGTAAATGAATAATTAGCAAGACAGCAGAAAGATATACATAACTGCGAAACTTATGCTGAAAAACGAGCAAAAATCTGTTCGAATTGTCACGGACTTGGACATCCCAAAGCTAAATGCTCAAACGAGCCGTGCTTAGGATTTGATGCATGTAAACTATCTTCCAAGCATCCTGAGATAAAGAGGGAACTACTCGAGTTCAAAAATCTCATTAAACAAATGGAAAAAAGGAAAATAAAAGCCCAAAGTGATTTGGAAGCTTTCAAGTTTGCGTGTACGTGAAAGAGCGTCCACTAGCTTTTATTATGTGATAAGACGACGTGATATGCAAAACGCCGTGAAATATATAAACAGGTCTGCGTTGGACAATGACCTTCTGATTTTGAAGAAAGCGTTTGGAAACAAAATTCCACTTGGTGAATCGAGAGATTGGGAGCTACCCGCATTCATCATTGAACGTTTCAAGAAATCTCATATAGACATCTACAACATTGAAGTGTATAAAAATTCGTACAAGATATTTTACAAGTAGCTTTTTTTGCAGTGCGATTCAGTTTAGTAATCAGACATGTAAAGTATATAGAGCCTGCGCCGCATGTAAATACCCAGGCTAGTAAAGTTTAAAGAGGATAAATAGCTCACTGCAAGTGAAGTAAAGCTTCCGCCTTTCAGTAGTTAATGTTTGATATTATAGTTTTGAAAATTACTCCCACTTGTTTTTATTGTTTATTAGTTGTAATAGTATTGTGGTTCTAATTTCCTTAGAATCGCACAACTTTATAAGGAGCATAAATAGCTCACCGCATGTATAAATATATACCAATTTAATGTGAAGTAAATGGCTTCTGTTTCCGTTATGTTTGATATTATATTTTTGAAAATGACTTCCACTTGTTTTTATTGTCTATTAGTTGTAATAGTCTTATTAGAGATCTAACTTCGTAAGAATCATACAACTTGTTAGAATTTTGATGACTGAACAATGCTTCAATAACTGATTGTTATCTTGGCAGCTGAAGTCATTGCTGAACGTCATGTTTGTTGAAAATAATTCAGGGTGTGACGCAGATCAGTGCCATGAACCATGTGTTTTTTTTGGTTTCCATTTGGTCGCAATGGTCGACCAAATGGAAACTATAAATATTACGGAAATTTGTTTGCGACAGTCTGCGACCGCGGAAGGCAGTTTATAGCGGCAGGGTTGTAGAAATTTCTTTTAATGCATGGTTCTATCTCGATCTCGCAATCTCGGCGACCGTGAAATCAGTATTGATTTTTTATTTCGAGACAGGTTTGTTTCTAGATGGCTGCGACGAGACGGGTTTGTTTTAAGATGTGTTTGTCGGCAAGATAGATTTTTATGGGGAAAACCCCGTCTTGAAACAAACGTTAACCCGTCTTGAAACAAATCCGTCTGAAACTGCATGAACAAACCTGTCTTGAAACAAATCCATACGGAAACAAACCCATCTTGAAACAAACCCATATCGAAACAAACCCGCGTCTGTAAGCCCCAGACTCGAATCAATCCAGAGGCAGACGTAGAGCAAGCCTACTTGCGACAGTCACCCAGAGTTGAAAACCTGCCTGCCCGTTGTTTGTACTTTCATTATGCCGCTTGTGACCAATCCGCGTGGCGACCAAATGGAAACCAGGCTTTACGCAAGTCAAATTTAAAAGAAAACTCAATAAAACAGACGGAATAGGGTAATCGCCTGAATCATCTGTGTGCTGGAACAAGAGAAATACTGTGTAATTTCGACTATAACTTCGTTGTGTTTCTTTGTTCTATTGGCGCGCTTTGATTAGTCGACATTCCTACGTGGTCCCGGTTCGAGTATCCTCACAGTATTTATTATATTCATTATATGCATGACAAAATTACTACATTTTGATTGGTTGAGAGGAGTACAATTATTTTATTAATTGTACTGCAGTACAATTATTTTATTAATTGTACTGCTCCCAAGGACCTGGGAACGATGTTAACAATAAAATTCAAAATAGCGGCCAATTCTGCAATGGAAAGTTTCCACATTTCCAACGACTTGTGGTACACTATGAACTAAAAATTCCTTGTAAATATTTTGAAATGAGTACGGAGAACACCCAGAGTGAAAATGTTTCTTGTCAAGTAATGAAACAAGATGTTTTTAAAGCCGTGAGTGAGTACGAAGCGTACGTGTCGTAATTTTGTCATGCATATAATAAATGAGTAATCATATGATTTTGCTCGTACAATTAAGTATTTACACTACTCGTGATATTTGAAAATTCTGCCAAATTGCGCTCGCATGACGGCTCGCGCAATTTTGGCAAAATTTTCAAATATCACTTGTAGTGTAAATCCTTAATTGTACTCGCTATCATATGATTACCTATACTTATTATACAACTTTAACATTCATGCCAAATCTTTCTAAGGTACAAGCGAGGCACGAAAGAAGTTCTGAACTGACTTTGCAGATTCATTGCTGTTTGTGGATTTCTACAAAGACTCAAGCATGAACTGGAAATTTTTGGCGTTGCTGATTTTCAGCGTCTCCATGCAGTATCCTATTGCTCAAGGTAGGTTAAGTTGTATATTTACAACCGGGTTCAAATTCACATCCAGATGCCGGTTCGTGATCACGTTCATGTCTATGTCCATGTTCACACGTCCAGGACGACACGTCTAGGACCACACGTTCAAGGACCACACGACCATCTACCTCCTCGTTTACAATAACGTCTAAGACTACGTTCACGTCAACATTCAGGTTTACTCTAACTGTGCCTAGCCTGTGCTTCCTTATATCCCTTTCCCGTTCTCTGTTATTCAGCCATATTCACATCCACATCCACGTCTAATGCACGAGTTTCACTTATTCTAAAATGCTTAAAACATGAGTTCTAAAATTTAGAACTAGGCTTCGAAGCGTGCTCAGCATGCAACCTGTGCAACCTGGCCCGCGCCAAGCAGGCTGGGTCAAAACCAAATAGGTACGGGCCTTTTTTTTTTGTGTGTTATGTTGATTTATCTTTCAACATGGCGTCAAGAGTTCGTCCAGGAATTTCGCATCCAGCTAAACGTTTTAAAGCATGTAGGGTTCGCATTCGTTCAGTTTCTACATCTGGGGAGAAAGCTACCAAAAGCATAAGCTTAAAAGTTCCATGCAAAACTGTGAATATTGACAATTCGAGATCGTCGTCGACGAACGCTAACGACACATGGCCAACGTCAACATCAGAATATGGACCAAATGCAGTATTTACTGAAGAACATCTAAACAACCAAAGCGAACCTAGTTCTACGGTACCTAAGCATCAGATTGGAGAGTTAGGGGATACGAAAGCTGGGCAAGAACACGCGAATCCCTATTACATGGCCGCATTAAAGAATAAGGATTCGTAGGAAACATGTGCTTGCGACGGAGTGGCTGAAGTTCAATGTATTGACTGCGGTCACGAGCAGCATTATTGCATCGACTGCGCAAAGAAAGCTACCGAAGGGAGAAATTATTTCACGTGTTAGAAACGTTTAAAAGTGAGTATAAACTGTCGTTTCTTTAAACCTTAATTACCTTATTATGCTCAAAAATAGATGTTAATGTGACTATGAATCACAAGAAATGTCGATTATGATATTTGTGGATATAATAAGAAGACTGCTTATTTTTATATTTTTGACAGGATGGTTACTTTTTGCCATTCTTTGCAAACCATACGGTAATTGCCATGAGTCACCAACGAACTTGCCCATCCGCCCAATCCAGAAACATTATCTCCATTGACCAACATGGTAAGAGAACTTAAAATAATATACAGTGTATACTTATTTTAGTTGTTTCATTGTTAATAATATTTATGTAGAATGAGTGCATGAGTGCAACTTAATTCATCACAGTGACGTTTTTAACTTGCACTAACTATTGTCGTATCAAGGAATAGAAGCAGTAATAATAATACTGTATATAACTACCACTACTACTACTACTACTACTACCACTACTACTACCACCACCACCACCACCACCACCACCACCACCACCACCACCCACCAACCACCACCACCACCACCACCACCACCACCACCACCACCACCACCACCACCACTAATACCACCACCACCACCACCACCACCACCACCACCACCACCACCACCACCACCACCACCACCACCACCACCACCATGACTACTACTACTACTGCTGCTGCTACTGCTGCTGCTGCTACTGCTGCTACTGCTACTGCTGCTGCTGCTGCTACTACTGTTACTGCTACTGCTACTGCTACTGCTACTGCTACTGCTACTGCTACTGCTACTGCTACTGCTACTGCTACTACTGCTTCTACTACTGCTACTGCTACTGCTACTGCTACTGCTACTGCTACTGCTACTGCTACTTCTACTGCTACTGCTACTGCTACTGCTACTGCTACTGCTACTGCTACTGCCACTGCTCCTGCTACTGCTACTGCTGCTGCTACTACTAATATATATATATGTACATTGTAGAAGAGTGGTTCTACTGTAAATGTAATGAGAAATTCTTGAGATGTTGAAGCAAATTTAATTACATATACCTTCAACAGATCAACTGCAATACCTAAACCAGTACATTAGTCCTTACTGATATCAACATACTTTCTCAAATTCAGGTCGTCAACATAAAAAACCAATTCTTTTCTGTAATTGTGAGGAATATGCTGTCACATTGGTTAAATTGAAATTATGGCCTGGCTATTGCATTCCATTTTAAACTTATGGAACTCGCTGAGACTCTACTTGTGGAATGCCAGGTTTCACTATAGAAGTTCTGTGATGCACTTGGTATAATGAACAAATCAACAATATTACCAACATTGGTATGTACGGTAGTTTACATTGTTGATTGCAGGACATCTGTGGCAATACCTTATTTTGCATCATAGCGAGTGCAGTACACTGAATCATAATACATGTATTTCTCATTTCTGTTCAAGAAGATTTATTCTACTTTGAACAGCGACTCATTTGATGAATTTCGGTAATTTAACTTCTTATAGTATTTAACACTTTGAAGCCTGACGCCGAGTCTTTAAGGTTTATTCTGGCTAACGCCAGACGATTTTATCCAGCATAGGGAGAGGTCTAGGCCTCAAAGTGTTAAACCCTATCTCTTTAACACTTTGAAGCCTGACGACGAGTCTTTAAGGTTTATCCTGGCTAACGCCAGACGATTTTATTCAGCACTGGGAGAGGTCCAGGCCTCAAAGTGTTAACCTATTCCTGTCTGAGCCAGCCAGAAACAGCCATCACGTAAGATTATTACACTGGTCAGATGATTTTACTTGTCAAAGAGAGAACCCTCAGTCAGCGTATAGGTTATTACGTAACCTGTTATTCAATTAACCTCTTATTTGAGCTCTTAAGCAGTATTCATTGTTTTGAAGTTAACTTCATTTTAAATAAATTTTTGTTGAAGCTACCATTAGTACATGTTGAGGATGGTAAGCCTTGGAGTGATCAAGTCGAAAAAGAAAATTCATGTCCACTATGCCCTAAGGTATGGCATTCTATTAAGCCATTAAAATAACTAATTAATAAACATACAGTGCATAGAGTTTCCGCGAGGCCCCTATATGGCACTTGCTTTCCCAAGATGGTGCAGAAAACAAACAGTAAACTATACATGTTAATACACAATGTCATTAACTTACAGTACAGAAAGTTCAGAAAAAAAGACAAAAACTGTCACAGAGATAGAAAGTTGGAGAAACAAAATTTAATGCTGCTGCTCTTTCTTTGGAGACCCGGAGAAGAGAAGCAGTCACTGAACAAACACACTGTTTGGCAGTTAAAATAGTGTTTTTAATATCTTTGAAGAAAAAAATACGCAGGTACTGTACACTATGCTGACTTCACGTGTACCATCTACTAATGGCATTCTACAGTTGTTGTTACTAGTACTACTTTTTGGAAGTGTAGTAATTATTTTAATGACCATTTCTTTTCATTGAACATTTTAAATAGATTGTCAAGCAGTAGCAGTAAAACTGTCAAAGCAAATAACTCAGAGAACAAATGCAATGAAAGCTACCATTACCAAGTACAATGACTCATTAAGCTCGTTACAAGACTGGGTGGAAACATTACTACAAGAGCTGCAGTTTGATCAAGCAAAGCATCCAGAGTCAGAATTTTATTGTCATTTCAACAGGTGACCTTCCAACAATGATATTCCCTTTGTTTTAAAAAGAACTGCAATTGACCTCCACAACTTCCTAAAATGATGCAAGGATAGGAGCAGAAGCTTTTGCTATTGGAGGTTGAAAGGTTGTTTAACCATTATTTTGGAGAAAAAGAAAAGCTGGAGACCTATATAGCTCAGCATCCAGGTGATCACTCAAGATTAATGAGAAGAATCAATGTTCTTATCAAGAAGAAACTTTGTGAGATAAACAATATGCTGTATTGGTTAGGTTCAATACTATTGGACTATTAGAGTACAGAAACAATCAGTAAATTAACATAATAGTAAGACTGAATCAGGGCACATGGGATCTAGTGAATTTTCAGCTGTGGCATTTGCTGAAATTGCATACAACAGTGAGACTGATGAAGATGTACACATTTTACTGGACTTTTCTGATGATGATTCTGACTGTGATGATGAGTAATAGATATTACTACACAAGTGTAATATACTATGAAATTAACATTTAATGATTTTCGTACACTGCTGAAATGAAACAAAAAATTCAGTCAACTTGTAACTTTAGCATTCCAGTCTGCAGAGCTTGCCTGTTGACTTTGGTAGTGTAAGAAAATAATCAAATGTTTTCATCTACAGTATCTCTAAGGATGGTTATGAAATGTAATATACTATGTACACAAAGATTTGTTGTTTATTTTTATATGCTGTAAATACTAAGTAGAAATGTAAATATTATTTATCTGCATTCATCAGTTGGTAAAATTACAGTACATCTGAACTTTACTTGCAGTCATTGAACTTTGATGATTAAAGAAAGATTATAAATGTAGAACTTTTTTGAATAAAAACACCTCCCGGAATAATTGGACTCCTATGCCTATGTTTGCAACAATTAACTCAATCTATAGCATGACTGCACAAACTTACAAAGGTAATGTTCTACATTTTTCTATGTGGACAATTCTTAAACTCAATGCTCAAAGTGTAATTTTAAAATGAAATAAATACCATAATATGTACTTGTAATAGTACAAGTACAATTAATATTAAACACTGCGACTGTAACATGGAACTACAGCATAAAGTAAGTAAGCTTGACGTTAGTCACAGTCACTACCACCATGAATACAACCTTGCTTGCACTAAACTAGGCAAACAACTCCTACAAATAATTATATCATACGTAAATTTATGAACGAGACTTACCTGGTGTTGTGTGTTGCGACTTTAATTTTCCCATCGATCATGGACCAAAGAAATTATTAAAAACCACACTACACGTTCAGCTGGCGAATATGAATAAGTAAAAATGCACAAGTTTCCAATAGTAGACTGAAACATAGTTGAGTTGAAGCCTTTAGTACCAGTTGAAAGTTGAGACTATTCTCACTGCTTACATACCAGTCAGCACTCGGTTTTAACATAGTCATTGCAATGATCACAATATATCGAGACATATTCACATGAAATAGCGATGGATATGCATGCATGTCGTATAGGTGTGTACCTGCAATACAACATACGGCGACTGAAACTTGTGAGTTGTTCATGTGAGCTCCTTTCCTTGCTCAGCATTTGAGCCTTTGCAAATACGTCACCATGTGTTGCCCTAGCAACGATCCCAATGTTGCATAATATGGGTAGGGGTGGTAACCTAATGTTACATAATATAGTTAGGGGTGGTAACCTAATCTTACATATATGGGTAGGGTTGTAATCTAATGTTACATAATATGGGTAGGGATGGTAACCTAATGTTATATATATGGGTTGCGGTGACAACCTGTTATATATATATCAGGGTAGGGGTGGTAATCTAATGTTACATATACACCAAAAAGCGCACGATCTGTTACAACATCGAACAGCACTGATATCAGGTCTGTTACATTATGATTCCATCAGGTCTGAACAAGATAATGTAGCGACCCCTGATCCAGCTATGATGACCACAGTCTGTATCAGCAGTGATGTCAGGCGTGAGATTGATAGATCGCGTGGAAAACTCGCGTGGATTAATTATTCCACGCGTGGATAAACAAAATGCCGGTACAAAAATTCCCCCATGTATACTCCGAAACTGGTTTGCTGCCGAAAAATCTGAGAAAAAACTGGAATAAAAACGTGCACAGAAGTAACTACGCCAAAAAAACTACGCGACAGAAACATCACGTAACTATTTTTATTATTTTTTTATACTTATCAACTAAGATTTACAAAAATAAAGAGCATTTCACCACTATAAATCTTCATTTCGACGAATTTGTACACTTCGTTTTTCTATGAATTTAGTCACATATAGTACGACTGCAAAAAGAAAAGACAAATGATCAGGCATATACAGGGGCGCAACTAGAAAATTTCGAGGGCAGGGGTTGAACGCAAAAAAAGGCCAAAGTCGTTCCGTATTCTAAACAATTTACAGTGCCGTAGCAAGAAATGTGGGGGGGGGGGGGGGGGGGGGGGGGGGGGGGGGGGGGCAGTACAGTGGCAATTATTTACCGGGGGTCCGGGGGTCCGCCCCGGAATTTTTTAAATCTCCCTCGGACCACAATTTGAACCTCTTCAACACGGCAGTATTGTTCATCTAATTCTATCAGCGGAGTTCAATTTGACTGGAAGACGACAGAAGCTTCAGCATTGAACCACTTCACAACCGTGAGATATTTTCTTCCTAAGATGCCTCGGACACTCTAAAGTTCGACATTTGTTAAATTCAGGTTATCAAAACAAACAGGCAAAGAACTTTATCTGCGAAAAAAATTTGGGGCACTGATTTGGGATATTAGATATCTTCGTTATGCTTCTTCGAGAACACTCAACAACCACTATTGTATTGCGTACTACAACAGACGATTAAATTATTTGTTTATCTAATGTCCTACCCTAGTGTTAGAGGTCTCACAAAAAAGGGCAGGGGTTACAGCCCCCCCCCCCCCCCCCCCCCCCCCCCATAATTGCGCCACTGATATAATCTTTACTTACAAATCCAGGCTTGAGAAGATGCAAAGTATACGTTATGTAGTCAAAACTAGGAAAGATGAAAAACATTACATTAGTTTTCAAATACTTTTTGTCAATTAATATTAACCAAACTATAAACTAAGGTAATACCTCAAGTATAAACATTGCTGAGTTAATCTTGCAATCTACATTCTGCAGCCCATATTTCTTAAATTCCTTCTTAAATTCCGTCACACTGTATAAATTAGAGAAAACAAATATATATTTTGATTTTTGAGAAACTAGATACAATGTAACCTACCAATACAGTATATATAGTTATTAAAGTACCTTACAACCTATTAATGTATAATTTTTTTGTCCAGCTGGATACATGTACACTTAAAATAAAGAAAAAAAGAAAGGCATATTACTATTAGTTTCTAAATCTCAAAAATGCTAAGCAAATGTACACCTGTTAGATCCCAATATATTTTCTCCTTCCTGGCTAATACTGTATATAAAGAGAAGGGGAAAAAAAGATAAGAATTTATAAATCTTAAAAATGCTAACCTAATACACACCTGTTAGGTTTTATTGTGGTCGAATTCTCTCCTTGCTAGTTACTAGGCAAGCTATACAAAGAGAAGAAAAGAACGACATATTACTTTCTAAACCTTAAAAATGTTGAGCTAATACACACCTGTCAGATCTCATTATAATCATATTCCCCTTGCCAGGTCTGATGCTACATAATGAGAAAAAAAACAAAAACAAAGTTTAAAATAACAGTTATTATGCATAAGTCAATTCCAGCAATGCCGACAAACCCCCCTCGGGTCAACCCCCAGGAATTTGCATTTTCAATTTTTTTTAATGCTGAATGCCATGGGGGTGGGCAAAAAAGACCCTACAATGCCCCACCTGGGCCAACCAAATGGATGCCAGGGTAGATCATCACACTTTCCAAGGTGATATTTCTTTGCAAAACATCTTCAGTTTAACACAAGCTTGAGTAGGTGATGGATTTCATCAGGATATTACACAAGGAAAATCCTAGAATGTTGGTCTTTAGATTCAGACCATCTATATCATTCAGATGCAAGGTACATGTTTTATGGAGCTCCCATCTTCTCTTCAATTTCCTCTGTATTGTAGTGCAATTATTAATATTGAAAATAATTTGAATGCATCTGATTTGCATACACTACTGATTTGCATACACTACGGATTCCCAAAGCGCGTGTAGCAGCAACCACAATCGTACATATTTGGTCGCGACAAATGCCCAGGGGTAGACTGATGCCTGGCTCTGGGTAAATACTGAAAGACCAAATGCCCACGGCATTGTCCTGGGGGGTGGGCATTGCTGGAATTGACTGATGCATTAATTTTAAAATTAAATTTTTAACTGTTTCATTTATTTAATCCAGGCCTTGGGTTTTTTTGCCCACAACTCACATACTTAGTAGATCTTTACTCTTGCAGTACTATATTGTTCCCATATCAGTTGATGAAGTTATTGCATATAAATTTGCATTTCATGCTATAAAAAAAAGAAAAACAGGTTTAATTGTGAATAATACCACTCTAATAATACCACTGTACTAAGTTTTCAGATTGTTGACGAATTAAGTTTGATCGTGAATATTTTTACAAAAAATTTAGAAGACACAGTCATTTTAAACATGTGGCATACATTGTCCTGTTATTAAATGATAAATATGAGACAAGAAATGTTAAATAAAAGATCTCATACTATTTTGAATATATTTTAAATTTGGCTCAGTTTGTATAAGGGTAATTTATTGGTATGGAAAACAGCACTGACATTGCCAAGGGGGGCTGTGGGGGGAGGGCCATCACCCCCCGAATGGTCTCCAAGACCATTCTCGTGAAAGGTTTAAATCCTTGGAGAAACTTGTAGGGGGGGGGGGGAGGTTACACTTGTTTTAAGGCCAAGTGAGTGGATCAGTAATGTTATATATATAGCAGGCATGTATATGCTATAAATTACTAAGGGTCTATATAAAATGCCTCCAACTTGTTTTTACATAGGTTTATAAATAAATCTAAAGATATTCTGAGTATTTCTGATGTGAACATTCTATGTTCTGGTTTAATAATAGTAACAAAATTATGTAATTTATGGCTTTCAGATTACAATACTCTTAAACACTTGTCTCGGAAATAGTGTTTCAGAGACCCCAGAAATCCAAACTTTTTTGGAAGGGCATGCCCCAGACCCCCTAGGGAGTTTTGAGGTTCTGCCACCCCTCCCCCCCCCCCCCCCCCCCCCCTCCCAAGACCCTGGCTATGTTACTGGAAAACAGCTTAAAATAAATTATGTTTACTACCATGCATAATTGTAAAAAATAATGAAATGTTATTCTTGATACCTGAATAAATATTTTTATAGTGTTTTTAATATTTTCTGGATTAGGGCTTTGCTGTGTGCATTTAAAAAATATGAAAATATAATAAAATATTGAGATATGTTTCTTTGACATGTAATAATACCCCACCCTCACCCCATGCACCCCTAAAGTGTATCGATTTGTGGTTATATAATTATAAATAAGAATATAAGATCTGACTGTGCAGCATAAAACAAATAAATCTTATTTTCTATGGAAAACAACAGAATTATTTACGTCCAGAAATTTTATTTCTAACTTAATCTTTTTGTATTATCATTCATTTGACTAGTTTACTAGATTTTAAAACTTACCTTTAGCTTTGTGGAGCTAGAATTGCAACATAAAGCCCGTTATCAAAAAGGAAAGGGAAAATACTTTGTTGCTGCTGACGCCATCACTTTTGTAGAGTCCAATTTCGCCTTGTTTCAACACAGGGAGCCCATCTTGGCAGCGCGTGGGCACCCTGTGGCGGACTCGAAAGACGCGCGAGGGACTGTGGCAGAGGGAAAGGGGGGGGAGGGAGAGAAAAAAATATAAGGGATGAAACACCAAACGTTCAACGTGGAATGTGTTCCGCAAGTAGCCAGGACATCTCGTATCGTCGGGAGCCACCGTTAGAATACTGAAACCGACTGAAACTCAGAGTCAGATGAATCTGCAATAAATCAATAATCCTGAGGCTTCCCGCTTTATCCGAAAAGCTTATCGTAGGATTTCGTAGCTATCCGAAGTGTCAACGAGGATGTAGTGTCCTAGCTACTTGCGGAACACATCTCCCGAAAATACGGTATGTAATTTAGCTGCAAAATCACGGCTAAAAGGTGAGATTTTGCATCATTTTGATTTATATTTTGATAAATGAATCATTATCACAACTACTTCGCTCAATTGTCTTACAATTTGAATACCTATAGGCGCTTAAAACGATGTTCAAAACAAGGAAGAATTCGTGTTTCATCCCTTTATTATTTTCCTTAACACACCACGACCGAGTGTGCCACAGTACCCGGTGCGTCTTTCGAGTCCGCCACAGGGTGCCCACGCGCTGCCAAGATGGGCTCCTGTGGTTTCAATACCAGTGTTTCGCCGCATTTTGGAAAAAACAAGCTTCACAAGCTTTCAAATTAGTACTGTACATACTGCTGGAACAAACTTTCTGTTATATCTCCAGTGTCAGTCATGTCCAACGAGAATAGTGAGTGATGATTTTTCGCTTTTCATTTTCATCAAGACATTCTGGGCTGAGTCTGTCTGTACAAAACCACACACTTGTTGCACGTAATTTCCGCCACAAAAACATTCGCAGAAAGACGTCATACTTTTTTATGTTAATTCATTCAGCAATAACTTATAAGTGGGTTTTTTTTGTTTGTTATTTCATGTCAGACACTCGATCTCTTCAGTCTCTTGTCTTTTTTTGCTGACGAAGTCACGAAAAATTCGTGTCGCGACACGCTGTTACCGCGGGAAAATCCACGCAGTTCCCAACAGCTCTGACACAACCTGTTTAACATGGCTGTTACAGTGCTGATATATAATATATCGTCAGTCCTGATTTATTTGATACCAACAGCTTCCATCAGTGCTGTTGCCCCATCATAGCTGTTACAGCTTGTTCTTACAGACGTCTACAGATCTGTTGTCAACATACCTGTATCATTCTTTTATATCAGACTGATACAGCACTGACAGACCAACAGTCTGTTGCAGTCTGATGCTGTCAGTTCTGAACAGTCTATGGACGTCTACAGCCTGTAACAGCTATGGTATCATACCTGTATCAGGCCTGTAGCTGCAACAGGCTGTAACAGACCTGTGGCGTTTTTAGGTGTGTATATGGGTAGGAGTGGTAATCTAATGTTACATATATGGGTAGGGGTGGTAACCTAATGTTATATATATATATATGGTTAGCGTGGGAACCTAATGTTATATATATGGGTAGGGGTAGTAACCTAATGTTACATAGGAGACATGTCCGTATCTAGTGCAAATGTAGTACAATTTTTAAAGATATACTTTGAAACTGAATCACAAACATAATATAAATATGCACTTGTACCATGTTGAAGTTGGTTGAATGGAAAAATTTGTATGCAAGTTGGAACATTACTTTAGCTAACTAAGATACATGCACATACAGTCATGTCCATTAGTCCAATCCATAAGATCGAATGAACATAAACATGATCTGACAGATATCAAAACACTTGAAATGAATCGAATAAGGGTACCGTAGTACACCATAGTAAGTATTATATTATGCCAAATAATAATTGAGACAAATAATTGATCTGCAAGACACTGACAAAATTTTTCAGAAAATTTTACAGGAGCCAGTTCAATTTTTTTAGAATATTCAACTAAATTTTAAGATTATTAACATTATCACCAATATTTACACACCACCAGTATTTACGCACCACCAATATTTACACACCACCAATATTTACACACCAATATTTACACCACCAATGTTTATTCATCCTATAAAAATCCTTGCCGTTTAAGGCATGCTAATATAGATGTGTCAAAGTCTAGAGAGACACAGCCTCAGTGATCCCCATTCTTTATCCTGGGGACATACAAGATTTAATGCAGTAATAAATGTTTCTCTATTTGTAACAATAAGTTCATACCGCAACCTTCATCGACACGGATTCTTCGGACCATACATGCTCTGATCCAGTTGGGCTGCCCTCTTCCATCACAGTGATGTAGTCGTCAGCTGGTTGTTTCTCGTATTTCTTGGCTGTAGCACTACCAATGGTTATTAGAATGGGTTCCTTTAAACGTAGAAAGAAAGAAAAACACATGAAATTAAAGCGTTAGAATGTTAAACATACGCCGTGCGTGTACCAGTTTGTTTTGAGCTCAGTTCTTAGAACAGCACTCAGCAGACTGATGCTCTCAACCTCTCAGGTGCGAAATATGTAAAATTCCACACAAGACCCCAAGTCGTCAAATATATTCCCACTTGCACAAACAAGTTTTCTTTAACATGTTTCAATTTGGCAAATTTAATTTGGTTTTGACAACGTTTGTATCAGAAAATTTTATGGAGGAAACAATTTTCAAAGAAAACTTGCTCGTGCAAGGTGTAGCCTGTAGGTCAAGTGATACAGAAATTAATGATTCAAGTGGCGTGATACAAATCTTTCGTTCCTCTGAGTCTTTTGATCTAGAAGTCTTTTCAACCTTCTTGCTCTTTTCCAGCACGTTTTCTTTGTCTTCCTCGCACTCGATGTCTTTTCTCTTGCGTTGCTGTGAACGTTGGTTTGGTTTTCTTGCTTTGCGTGTTGTTCGATGCCTACACATTGTTTTTCGCCAACTTCAGCATCTTGTTTAATGGCTTGGGACTGTCTTCTTTGCTTAAATTGCCACTGGAATTCTTTTCTACCAAGGCCAGATGTCCGCGTAGTTCGATTTTGGGCCACCGTAGAAACTCTCAGCTTCGACAACAGGAGAAAAATCATCGAAAACATTAAGCGATATTATTATTAGCCAATTTTTGTCTTTTTAACAGCCTAGCATGTTTCTACAATTAAGGTAGTAAGAAAAGGGAAGAAATACTTAGCAGAAAGTGTTAAAACATATGACAAAAATCCTCTGTTGTTTTATCACAACGGAAACTTTGGCTTTTTCTTTCATCGCTCTGCCACCTTCAACCATAACGACATCATTTGTCGCTATCTTGGAAATGCTTATCATCTTCAGGAAAGTACACTACAGCATATTTAGTCAACTGACGCAACATTTTTATTTTCTTCTCGAGAACTGAGCGTAAAGTTTATACATGTAACAACGAAAGTAAAGCTGATTGAATTCAGTGAGGGTAAATGTGACAAACAACGCATGCATGCAGTTTAAATATGTCCGGTCTTTTAATCTTATCTAGACTGCGGGGGGGTGGGGGGGGGTGCCCGTGGCGAATTTAAAGTATTGTAACTTTTTGAGTATTAAAAATAAGTGCGTAAAATTTTGTGAACATTTTCATACCTAGTATTGTTGAACAGTTCCGTGTGTAAAAAAAATGTTTTTACAACCACATTTTTGATGACGTTTGTGCCAAAAATTTCGAAATTCTGATTTTAGTTAGGGTTTTTTTCAGTATTTGATTAACTTTTAGTATTTTTAATTCAAATTCACGAATTTTTGTTATTGAAGTTCATCTAATGACGTCACAAATCCAATATGGCGGAATCCAAGATGGCAGAACAATGACGTCATAAAGTGACGTCATCAATTTATTTTTTACGAAAAATTGCTTTTCAAGTTACGGATGCTCATAGGATACTTCAGACGATATAAAAAGATAGAGAATAGAACAATAAAGCTTGATTAATGAATATAACATTTACCTTCTTATCACAACAACTACATTAACAGCCATAAACCAAAAAAATAAACTAAATTCTTCCTAAATTTTTACGTTTCATAGTCTTATCTTCTTTCTTCTGGCTCTAACTACAGTAATTATAAAAAAAAAACGATTTGAGAATATTTCGTGTCTATTATTTGGCTGTATTTCACTTTGTTGTATTTTTAGGTATAACGTCAACAATGACGTCACAGATAGATAACATCAGGGGTGAAACCAAGAAAAATTAAAGTATTTTTTAATGTTCTAGGTATTTTGAATTTTGTGTCATCCAACATTGCGGCCAAAAATAGAATGTGTTTTGATCGTAACAAACGTTATTTGTTTCTGCTAAAAATTGGCATGTTCGAAAACTCGAAACCCAAAAACGTGGTTTGCAAATCTTGATGGGAAATGTTGCCCAATTTTGCAATTTTGTGACTTAAAATAATTTATTTAGAAGCATCACATGGAATAACTCTGCATGTGTAATTCATGCCCGGTATTTGCATTACCGTCGAGGTAAACACATATTATCTTAAATAAATATTATTCAACATTACGTGTAATGTTTTTATCATTATTAGCAGGATAATTAGGAGCTGTTAACATGAGCCAGGCTGACTCGTGTTACGAAATTCTTTTCTAGTCTGCAAAAGGAGATTTGAATTAATGTTAAGACTCATTAAAACAATTCTTCTTTGTAAATTTACTTTAGGCAAGTTTCAAAAGCATAGAACGATCCTAATCAATCGCGTGAGTCCGGTTAACCGTGCTAGCCTGGCTCATGTCAACAGCCCATTGTATAAATTCCCAACGCAGCCAGGTGAAGAATCAGACATAGTTTAACGCTACTCTGGCTTAAAGGTTTTTTGAATGTAGCTTAAAAAAGTTACTGTTCATGACCCAACGTTTCGACACTTCGATCTAATGTCTTCATCAGGGGTGATCGTTGTGAAGACAGGTCCCATATTTATACTCTCATAGAACCATTGATGACATTACCTATCAACAAGATGCAAATAGAGGCTTCCGGCAGGAGACCGCCGTCATCACGATTTAATGGAGCATGGGCGCTATTGATGTGCCAAGCTTCCAAACAAAGTCTTTGGTGATACCGTGGATTGGAAGTGATCATTTTTTAATTATCCCATATAATCTCATGGTTGGTTTGCACGCGTGCTCCGACAAAGCAGAATTTTCCTTCTTTGAAAATAAAAACGCTTTTTGGTGCTCTTTTAAACGCGCGCCAAACTGACGTTTTGTCTGGCCGATGTACTCCTGATTAGAGTCATTGCACTGAATGAAATAAAAAGCATCTTTTCTCTGTTCTTTCACAATACGATCCTTAGGTTTTGCAAAAATATGACTTAACGTTCAGAAAGGTTTTTGAGCAACTTTTACGTTGAAACTACTAATATTCTTATAATTGATTCCGTGATTCCTTGAATGTACGGAACAATCGCATAAACACATAATCGAATCTTCATCCTCAGTGTTTTTGCGTGGTGGTGTTGGTGTAACTGGTGTTAAATAGTTTTTTTAAGAAATTATTTGGTTAGTTATTCGCATTTAAAACGTCCAATACACACTGTTGCTCACTTTCCCTCGACAGTGTGAATTCGACATCCTAAAGACGAATAACTACCCTAATAATTTCATAAAAAAATTTTTAAAACCAGTTACACCGCCGCCACGCAAAAACCCTGAGGATGAAGATTCGATAATGGTTTTGCGATTGTTCCGTACATTCAAGAAATAACGGAACCAATTAAAAGAATCATAGGTAGCTTCAACATAAAAGTTGCTCTAAAACTTCAGTCTTAACGTAAGTCATATTTTTGCAAAACCTAAGGATCGTATTGTGAAAGAACAGTGAAAAGATTCTATTTACTCCATTCCGTGCAATGACTGTAATCAGCCCTGATGAAGACACTAGAACGGAGTGTCGAAAAGTTGGGTTATAAACAATAACTTTTTAAGCTACGTTCAAAAAAATTTTAAGCCAGAGCTAGTAGAGCTGACAAGATTTTCTGTATATTATGCCCGGAATATAACACAAGTATTTCATTGCACTCTTTATTGGTTTGGTGGTTTTTAAACAGTTTTGTTTTGTTTTCACGATAAACGATGGGTCAACCATCTCCCAAAAGCTTCCACTTCCACTTTGGCGCAATGGTGGTACGCTTTGATTTCTGTCTTATTTCTACATGTTTCCAGCCATGTCAAGGCACTGAATAAATGTTCAGGTTTTAGACAGCCTAAGTTGACAGATGGAATTCTCAATTTAGAAAGTAAGTCGTGTTCAAAACGCCCATCCTTGTACGCTTCTACCGACTCTTTATTAACTCAAACTTGGCGATAAAACTCGGCTACGATATTCTCTATGTTACCTATTGGAATAGCTTTAGTGCCTAATGGTACACCCATTGGGAGTTTGTGAATATTCTTTTTTACGAAAAGACAGCTCTTCAGATCTCGCTCGTCAAGTTCACTCTACCATATGTTGAAGTCAAAGAGGAATGAATATGAAATATTCGTCTTCCCGGACTTTGACGACACCAATTTCCGTTTGCAAAATAACTTTTTTCCGATTATAATTCCTTTTATATCGATCACGGCAACTATATTATTCAGCGACATCATGGTAAATATGTTTTTAAGACACTACAGTAACTATATACTTCACCACTAAGCTTATATAGCTTATTCGATGCGCACAATTGCTTCCTTTCGACACGCGTTACGCCACGCGTTACGTCACGTTACTTCACGCGTTACGCAAAGCTGAATATTAGTTCCTTATTTTTTTTATTTCTTAACAACTTGACTGGGTATTAGCAAAAGTAAAATTATTTTTCCTAAAATAATACTAAGATGAAAAAGAGGAAAAAAAAAGAAAATATTAATACAAAATAAACCCAAACGCTGCGACGCATCGGACCAACCTACGACCCGGATGCACTCCAGGAATAAGAGAGGGATCACCAAAAGCATTGCTTATTTCATATTTTCCCGTCCCTGTATGGGGTAAGGAGTTATCTACTATACTCCAACGTCGAAGAGTGACGTCGTTTCAACGCCGAATTGACGTCGTTTTTACATGGCAGGCTATTTAACAGTTATACCATGAGCTCGAGTTGTATATGAGCTCATCATAGCCAACGAGGCGCTTCGCCGAGTATAACTGTTTTATTATATAGCCAAGCACTGTGCAAGAGACAAAATTACAGCGAAATGTTTGAAACAACAAACTTCCGGCACAGGCAACTAATACTTCCGCCATGCGTAATGATGCATTCACATAGAGTTTCTCACTGAGCTGTTCGGTAAACAGCTTCGAAATGTTGTATAAATGTTGCTCGAGAGGCAAAAAATGTGTTAATCAGATCAACAAAAAAGATTAAAAGGTACCTTTATGAAGTCAAAAGGTGGGTCAGTTGTTATTAGCGTTGCTGTCGTGAAAAAGGTTTTGATTTCATGCAAAAATGAAACTGAAACACCTTCGGCAGTGAAACTAAATTACTAATAGTTGGTTGTTTTTGAAAAAGAACATGCTTTTTACTACTCCAAATGCTTATCTAAATAAAAAAAGTCTCTTTACTAGTGATCTCCTACGAAATGTGTGTTGTAAGCTTGATTTTAACCGTGAGTTTCTTTGTTTGGCAACAAGTTAATATCAACCCGTTAATTTAGTCGGGTTTTTGAAGTAAAAAGACGTAATTTTTAGGTGAATTTTATCATTTAACATGCTAAATTGTGTATTTGTTAATGTATTTTTACAGAATGTTGTTTTTTTATACATTGGTTTGAGGGTGTTGATGTTTTTCTGTATAAAAATCCGTCAATTTCAACTCTTTTCGGCAGTTTAAAAAAACATGACGCCATCTTGTTTTTCCTCTACTAGTAGGATATGAGCTGATAGCCTAGTAGTAGGGAACCAATCAGGTAACGCAAAAGCTCATATCCGATAGCATGCTATATAATAAATATGGTTATCGATATAATTACCATCGCTTCTTTCATTGGTGAAAAGGAGTAACAGAACAATGGGGCAAAGATTTCTAGCCAAGTATGCGCATTGGATTAGTCAATCAGAACGGGCCCTGAAATGGTTGTTGCCAGAGCCTCGCATGAGTATGGGAACGTGCGGGTCTGGGTACGGGATTGGTGCATGTACCGCCACACGTACATCTCCAGGCGGCAACGACATGTCGTCCACATCAATGTCCGTCTTCTCGCCCACATCCAAGTCCACTCGTACCTCTACAAGCATGTCCATGTGTATGTGTACATGTATGAAGGGTACAGGTAGGGGACGTATACATTGAGGCATAGAGTACTTGTACCTGTAACTGCGAGTGTGATTGTGCCTCTTTATACTTTGTACCTCTGTCCCCCTTTGCGTCCGTATTTTCGTCCAGTTCCAAATCATCGTGCCCGTTAACGTAATGGTTGTGACTTATTGTCCAAAATACACGAACTCGTGCATATCGGACATGGACTTATAACCCACAGAATCCTCCCCCTCCCCGTCCCGATCACCGTCTCGGTATCTGGAACTCATTTCTATTCCTACACTTGCTTTGCAGGATATCCACTAAGTCACTAACCCTGCAATTGATTGCACTTTAATGCGCTACAGAAAACTCAATTCCACTTTCGCTGGGTTCTACACTGTTAACTGCTGAGATTTTTAGTTTGTAATTAAATTCCCTTATTCTTTATTCTTTCTGTTTTATTTCTATTTTATTTTATTAGGTTTTTAGTTAAGCATTGCAATTACAAACATCAATACACAGAACGAAAAATGTTTTGGCTGAGTCACCGCAAAATTTCCCAAGTGACTGTAATATACATTTATTATGAACAACGTATCGTATATAACGGACTTTAATGCAGCATTTTGAAATGTTATAATAGAACAACGTTACTGAACGTTACTAAGACATTTTTAAAGATTTTTTTACAAAACAGATTATCAGCTTAAAATATCTACAATGATGGCAGCTATCAAAATGACCCGAAAATTAGAAAAAACATTTCTGTTATTTATACTTCCTCAAACTTATATATATACTTACTCCAGGATTTTTTTCTAGGAACAAACCCAATCATAACTTATGTATTAATTAATAGAATTGCACTAACTTTCTTAAAGAAATTGTTTTTTATAATATTTATGCCATTGATTTTTACCATAAAAAATTGAAATTTCTGACTATTATCCATAGGTAATGCTATCCGACTACAAGGACAATTTAAGAAATCTGGTACTGGACGTGTCGAAATCCTTTATAATGGGAAATGGGGAACGGTTTGTGAATACGGCTGGGACTTGAACGATGCTAATGTAGTTTGTCGACAACTTGGCTTTCCAGGAGCTAGAGCAGCTCTTCGACGTGGGGATGTGCCAGATGGTAGTGGACAAGTATGGTTAGGTAACGTTAAATGTACAGGAAGTGAACAGTACTTGGCAAATTGTAGTCATGGAGGATGGGGGAGATTCTCGTGTCCGCACTACCGAGATGCTGGTGTCCTATGTAATAACGGATCAGGTAAATCAATTGCAAATTGTTTAGCTCAATTCCGGAAAGAAATTTATGCAAATACGTAAATGCATGCAACACGTAACGCGATATTTGTGCGATCTAATTGGTTCCTGAGAGATCTTTGCAAACCGGTGAAGACCGCTCATTACTTACATTGAAAAACTAAAATCAAAAAATTAATAGAGTCATATTGTATTCCATATTTACTGTATATCATATAAAATTGCATTTACAGAAACAAAATAATTCAAATATGGCAATGTTTACCGTGACTGAAAATGTTTTGTTTGGTATCCACTAAACCTGCAATTAACTGCACTTTAATGCACTACACAACACTGAATTCCACTTCGCTGGATTCTACACTGTTCAGCCCTTTGCAGTATAATTTGTCACATTTATATGCTGAGATTTTTAGTTTGTTATTAATTTCTCTAATTTTTTTTATCCATCCTAATTTAAAAAAGTCATTTTTATCTGATATTGACGAAATTAGTATTTCCCAAGTGACCCTAATATACACTCATTATGAGCAACGTATCGAATATAACGAATTTTATGCAGCTTTTTAAAATGTTAAAATAAAACAACCTCGCTGAAAACTGACTCTCGTCGACACTAACAGCCGGCAGTGGCAGGTGGCAGGCCAGTCAGTGTCGATGCAGCGAATTGGCCGGAAGCTCCAGTAACAGGAGCTCGCCCATGGGTACTCCGCAAGCACGTTGCGCCGTGCGTCAACAGCCGTTACATGGGTAACAACCAAATCGCCTGGAACACCCACCGTGAATCTGCTATTTAACCCATAGTTGGGGTGGGTGGCCGTTGGCTCGAGTGAGCTCCTCCGCCCTTTAGCGGGTTTTGTTTTTATTCCTGCCGGGTGCCCACACACCCACCACATCAGTTCAGAGACTGATGGGGTTGTCGGTTTAGTCGCCGGCGACTCGACCATGCGGCAGGTTGCACTGGGTTACACGGTACCAGTGGCAGATCGTTTATTGACCTGACCTGACCTTGGTCCAAGTCCAACGGCGATGGTGAAGAGGCAACGGTGTCAAGTGACGGGTCACTGGAGGATACTAGTCTTAAAACTGCACGTTGTCGGCCTGAAGCACTGGTCGTTGTATCTACACGTGCTCTAAATTATTTGTGCAGCCTTATTTAGGGATGGCCCTGCTCTCCCCACTTTGGGGACGACCATAGAAAAGGTGGGTCAAACATGGCGAGCACACATTGAATCCGGGTGGCAGACCGCGGTCACTTGGAAACCATTATAGCTGTATGAAAACAGCAAAAACAAAAAGGATTGACTTACCGATCTGACAATGGAATGTGCGAACGTTGTAAGATAAAACTACGGCTGTAGGTTGGACACAGTGCCGGATTAGTACAGTAGCAGATGTAGCAAATGCTACTGGCCCCGCGATTTGGGGGGCCCCGCACTGGTGACGCGTGTCCGCGGTATATATGATTCATATGAAATGAAAAAGAGTTTAAATGGTGACATGCCATTGACATACGTAATATATAGGTAATAAGGCCCCGCATTTTTCATTTGCTACGGGCCCTGGGCAACCTTAATCCGGCACTGGTTGGACAGCTCTGGTGGCACTGGAACTGCAAAGAAAGTTGATCGACATCGCGGCCCTGAGTGAAACACGCTTCGCGGACAGCGGTCAACTTACGGAAAAAAGTTCGGGGTAACACGTATTTCTGAAGCGGCCTTCCAGAAGAAATGAAACGACTCCACGGAGTGGCTATTGTAATGAAATCTGACATTGCGGCGATGCTCGAAAGCTCCCGGCGCGCCATAAACGAGCGCATCATGGTTGCTCGTATACCGTGACGGACAGCAAGTACCTTTCATTCATCAGCGTTTATGCGCCAACAATGACCTACACAGACGAGGCGAAGGAAGCCTTCTACGAGGCCCTAAGTAATGTGATAAAGGACACGCCAAAGGGAGGTAAGCTTGTCATTGCCGGCGACTTCAATGCCCGTGTGGGCCAGGACAATAACATATGGCCCGAGCAAATTGGTAAACATGGTGTAGGCAAGGTCAATAACAATGGCTTACTCCTATTGTCAAAGTGCGCATCCTTGGTATAAAATGGCAAGAACTAATCACAAATGATGAGGTCTGCATGAAAGTCGGTTTACCAGAAATGGCGATAATCCTTAAGAGAAGACAGCTTCGGTGGGCAGACCACGTTTTACGTATGCATGGGAAACGAGAGGCTCCCGAAAGTGGTACTGTACGGTGAGTTGGCTACTGGAACGAGAAAGAAAGGCAGACCAAGATTGAGCTGCAAAGACACGCTGAAGGAAGTCTTAGGACAGTGTGAGATCCGTGACGGATGGGAAGATGTTGCTCGGGATCGAGTGGCATGGAGAAAGATTATCTGGAGTGGGACGGAGCAGTGGCGAAAAAAGCGTGTGGAGATAAGACAACAGACAAGACTCCGTCGCAAGGACCCTGGGAAAGCAGACGCCACCGGAATCACCTGTGACATATGTGGACGTCCGTGTGGCAGCAGGGCTGGCTTGGTGTCTCATCGAAGGGCCTGTACTAAGTAATGCCGACGTACAACGACTTACTCAGCTACAAATCAGCGTTAGGCGAAATGGCCTTGCTAATCCACACGTCATAATAAGCCAAAAATAGAATAACAATTTTCTGTAATTTATACTTCCTCAAACTTATATACACTTACTCAAGGACTTTTTATAGAGACAAACCCAATCATAACTTCAGTCTCTTGTATGAAAATCTTTTAACACTTTGAAGCTTGACGACGAGTCTTTGGTATTTTATTCTGGCTAACGCCAGACGATTTTATTCAGCACAGAGAGAGGTACAGGCTAAATTGTTAAAACCAATCTCATTAACCATTTGAAGCCGGACGACGAGTCTGTAAGGTTTATCCTGGCTAACGCCAGACGATTTTATTCAGCACAGGGAGAAATCCAGACCTCAAAGTGTTAAGTGACTGTGATATCATAAATTATGGACAACATACAACGTATATAATATATTATTTTATGCGACTATTGTAAAATGTTATAATAGAACGCTTCTATTGAAAGCTTACACTAGAAATACATTAATGCAAACCCCTCGTGTCCTTTGTTTATTATTATTGCACCTTGAATTGCCTTCAATCCCAGAAAAGCTTAAATTTAAAAAACCTACTATAACCTAACTCCGTCCTTTCACCTCCTATTTTTTTAAACTTATAACCTATCCAAAACCTAGATTTCGGCCATTAATTTAGTTTTAAAAAATTGGTATAACGTAACCCCACCCCCGACCAAAAAAAAACGGGGGGGAAAAACAACTCCCAATTTTATCGATGGGTAATAACATAACCACAGGTTTTTCTGGCTGCAGTGTTAATATATATAAAAATACATAATCAAATGAAGGCAAGTAACTTCTTAGCTTTGAGCAGGGGAAGACGCTCATTTGTCTCATATAGACACTATGGTAGGAAAAACAGTATATGTAATAATCTTGTGACACATCATGTGCTGCATGTGCCAAGTAACTTGACTGACCGAGTAACTTGACTGACAGAGTAACTTGACTGACAGAGTAACTTGACTGACAGAGTAACTTGACTGACAGAGTAACTTGACTGACAGAGTAACTTGACTGACCGAGTAACTTGACTGACAGAGTAACTCGTCTCTATATAAACAGGCCCTGTATGAGTCTAACAATTTTTTCATTTTTATTAATTATTATGTAACCGAAAATTATATTCACTCACACATGACCTTTGTTACAACAGTGCATGATCAATGCAATCCTATCCATGAATCCTCCCTTATAAAAATTCCACGTGTCATGTTCCAAAATCACATGTGATCACATGTGAACCACATGTGATCACATGTAAACCACATGTGATCAGATGCGCGCGATTTTGTAACATGATACGCGGAATTTTTATAAGGGCTGAACACATCACATTGGTGGAGCATGTGATTTAGTTTTGATAGTAGACACATACATTATATATTATTAATAAGTAACACAACTTTCAATTTTAATTCATGTATGCAAAGCAGTGCTGGCCTTGATGTTTAGTCCATGCATGATGTATGACACCCATAGGACGAAAAAGAGCTTTAAGACACTTTCAATCTTCGTTAAATTAGCTTAAATCGGTTCTACAGATGTAAACTAGGTTTAACGTATTCATTAGCCTTACATGTCACATAAAGGTTTCCAACAAGTTAAACTCGCATTGAAGCTCGTTTAAATTGTCGTAAATGTAGCATTTTGCAATATTATTAAATTCTTCCCTGGAGCTAGAGCCTAGAGCAGCTCTTTACGAAGCCCGATTAGTGCCTTACTAATTTTGTGCTTGATATTACCAATATCGTGCTTAGTTTTCTTTTTCTCGCCCTTAGTTTTTTTCCTCGCCCTTAGTTTTTTTTCTCGCCCCTAGTTTTTTTACTCGCACTTAGTTTTTTTTCTCGCCCTTTGTTTCCCCCCGACTTTTTCGACCGCTGAATATCATGTCGCAGACTCAATCTTCGTGCACGGGCAAAAACATGACAAAACCGAAGCAATCTTAAAGCACTCACTACAGGAGTAAACATGGGCGATTCTATTAAAAAGGTAACTAAATCGTTTGAATAGTTTTCGTATGGAGCAATTGCTTGCTGGCTAATTCCTACAATTGGATAGGTTTCTAACAGTATCTTTGTCAACACAAAGGCCATAGGCGATTAGGCGTGTGAAAGTATTTGAGTCATTTGTCTATACCCAATACTACTTCCACTACCACGCAATTCCATTTCCAAGCATCGAAAAACCTCTTGAAGATATCGCTACGATTTATTCTTCTCTCAACACCACGAGACATTAGAATTCTCTTTAACCGTTGACGTATACTCAAGTAATAACCATGCATTTATCCGATCAGCAGTAAGATCTCTTTGTAATAGACGTGTTCAAGGTTACGGACGCCATATTGAAAAGGGGGGCAAAGGGTCTGGGGCGAGCTCGGTCAAAGGAGGCAAACGCCATATATTTTCATATGTTAACTTCACGATTTTTGATCAGTGGGTGAATGGTTTACGTTTGTTTTGAACGATTTCGGGTCCGTATCGTTTTGTAATTTTTGTAATACTTCAAGGAAACATAGAAAAAGCTTTGTATGTTATTTTGGAAGGCTTGGAGGATTCTAAAGGAAATCGCGATGGTTTGTTGCGGAATTGTATGTACACGCGCCTATTGATACAGAGCGAGGAGCGATGAACAAGCCAATTTACGAGCAGATATTCTAAATGTTAGTGATAGATTGCACTTTTAAGGACGTTAACTGAAGCTTTCAAAACAAGCTTAAACCATTCACCCACTGATCAAAAATCGTGAAGTTTACATATGAAAATATAAGGCGTTTGCCCCCTTTGACCGCGCTCGCCCCAGACTCTTTGCCCCCTTTTCAATATGGCGTCCGTAACCTTGAACTCGTCTATTCATTCCCAATGAAAGTAACGTGTTGTAGATTAGGTATTTAGGGAGGTAACGCTGCGTAACATTTAAATGTATCTCCGATTTAATACGAGCAAATTGAAAATAATTACAAAACCAATATTCAAGACCGCCATGTTTCAACTTTCAGTCCAATCGCTCCAATTGTAGGAATGAACTAGAAAGCAATGGCTCCATACGAAAACTATTAAAACGATTTATTTACCTTTTTAATAGGTGAGTGGTTTAAGATTGCTTCGGTATCGCCATGTTTTTGCCCGTGCACAAATATTGAGTCTGTGACATGATATTCAGGCGAGGATAATTAAAATAAAAACGCGGAGGTCAGTATTGTGTTGCCGGTGAGCCGAATAAAGTAAGTTGCATGAACACGTTGGACACACATTGTGTTTCAATGCATAAGTTTCCAAAAGATGAAGCCAATCGAAAACAATGGACACGATTTGTGAGGATTCACAGACCAGATTTTGTGCCGAAGCCTAAGTCAGCTCTGTGTTCGCAACACTTTTCAACCATCGTGCTTTACGCACAATGCTAGCTTGACTGCGTTGTTTAGCCAGCCAAAAGAACAGCATGAAACGGAGAAGAAAAACTCTAAAACCACTGAAGCGAATTTTTTAGCGAGGGGATCGATTCCTTCGATTTTTGCGAAGTCAATACAAAAGGCACAACAGCTGGCAACCGACCGTGATAAACGTGTGGTAAGTTGTGCTTGTTAATAATTTAATACGACTTATAAGCCGTATAAACTGTGGCTTACTGACGACTTACTACAAATTTCTTATAGTTTATACGAGAATTGAAGCAACCATATTTATCTCGAAACCATCTCAAAGAAAACAAGGAAAATACATTGCAAGAACAACCGAGTTCTATTGGAATTCCAGAAATTAACAACCATTCAAGCCCTGTCCTACCAGTATCGTCTAGCACTGTTTCTATCCCTACAACTGAAGTGATCTGTTCTGATTGTGTTAAAATGAAGAGAAAATTCCACGGTGTTCAAAAGACTCGCAGCCCCTTTCGGAAAGAAGTCGAGAGATACGTGAGTACACTTTATCTATCAAACACCATTGGCATTGCCAACCAACAAATTTTAATAAAGTATGAAATCAACCTTCAATCTTTTTCTTTTCAACCATAAACTCTACCAACCATTACCAAGCCTTTTTCCAGAATGACTAAGTGCTTTCAATTTTTTTTTATCTTTATGTCTTGTAAACAATGATTCCGTTTTTCTGTCCATAGATATAATACATTTACCTTTTGCATGTTTTACATGTATAATTTAATTAGTAATACAATACGTACTAGAATGATGTATTTTATTTATCTGTTTATTTATTTATTTATTTATTTATTTATTTATTTATTTATTTATTTATTTATTTTATTTATTTATTTATTTATTTATTTATTTATTCGTTTATTTATTCGTTCATTTATTCGTTTCATTTATTCGTTCATTTATTCGTTCGTTCGTTCATTCATTCATTCGTTCGTTCGTTCGTTCGTTCGTTCGTTCGTTCGTTCGTTCGTTCGTTCGTTCGTTCGTTCATTCATTCATTCATAAAAAATCATGTTGTGGACTCTGCACAGTTGACTGTTCAACTTTAACGAGTGTCCGAGATGAAAGCTCAGGGAATACCCTTAGTAAAATTACACTTGTTTTTTTAATTTAATAGTGCTCAATGTACACAATGTCATTTTTAAATTTATTAGTGCTCAGTGTACACAATGTCATATATATATATATATATATATATATATATATATATATATTATATATATATATATATATATATATATATATATATATATATATATATATATTTATATTTAGAAAGCAATGTTGGAAGAATGATAACACCGAAAATTGTGATGAAAGTGAAACTGATGATGAGGGAAATTTGAATGAGGAACCTTGTAATGAGCAACGTGCAACTAGAAATGCTGGACAGTTTGGACACAGAAGATGATATGGAGGTAACAAATAAGCATGAAAACAAAGATTATGACTGGAAGTTGCAAGGTACAGAAGTAAGCACAAGCATAGAAGCATCAGTTGGAGGAAAAATAAATTTTGTAAAGTATGTATTCTTAAACACTGCTAACACAGCGCTCTACTGTATATCACTATTGAATATGCATTGAGAATATAGATGTAATGTAATGTGTAGGCTGTGCATTACAGGTAATTATAATGCACAAAAAATATTAAACGGGCTAAATGTGGCTTATTTTATGATATTCTTTTTAAGCGTGGATCCAGACATAAATATACAACACGAACCCAAATTCATTTTCTTCTATAATGTTCTGGTTGCACTTTTTTCCATGTTCTGCTCTAAGTGCCGAATGGAAAAGCCCGTTGTTCGCATGAAACGAAATGGAACTATGGTCACTGCCCACCAAGACTGTCCAGTGTGTGGACAAGATGCCTTCACATGGTAATCTCAACTATTTGTTTTTGGGAGATATCCTGCAGGGAATATCTTACTAAGCTATGCTACTTTACTGGCTGGTGCCTCTATAAGTAAGATGTTGTTGGTGTGCAAGCATATGGGACTTTTAGCCTACAACATTCGTACCTACTTTTACCATCAAAGCAATTTCTTGTTCCCAGTTATCATAAACTACTGGGAACACTATAGGAGTGCCCTACTACATGAACTAAAAACTGTAAAAAATGCTGTTTTTAGTGGTGCTGGACGGTTCGACTCTGTGGGTCACTGTGCTAAGTACGGTGTGTATACAATGTTCTGTTGTTCTAATATGAAAGTGGTACATTTCGAAGTAATTCAGGTGTGTCTATTACTACTGTTTTGCTTGCTACCATAATTATATCAATACAGGGGTGTAACTTGGGTATGAACCTGAAGGGGGTGTGAGAATTTTTTTGCCCGATTATAAAGGGCGTGGCCCATTTTTTGCTGACTAAAAAGGGTGGGACAATAGGTAAGGTAACCCTACATGTACATTTCCTTAATTCATGTTATGCACGTGCATGCACTGCCAAATGCCAATGGCGAAGTGACAAAGTGAATTTTGACATTCACGCTTTGAGCCTGTGCCACATTGTGCACGTGAAAGTGGCTTGTAGTTTTGTGACAAGGGTCAGCTGAAGGTCGCAATTCTCAAATATTCTCTTCTTTTAAAATCCTTCTCCAAAATGAACTGGAAGTATTTTTGCCTGACGAATTGTCTTATACTTTTGAACAAATTGCCTGACAAAGCTAGTGTTTTCAGACATTGGGGTGGGGGGGGGGGGGGGGGGGGGGGGGGGATTGCCCCCCCCCCCCCCCCCACCCCCTGTAGTTACACCCTGTATCTAAGGTATCTTCTTAACTTTTTTGTATATACCTGCATACAAACTTCACAAGGTCAACCATGAAACCTGCAAGCTTTTGCCACTACTTCACATCCTGGTTGAACTTTAATTTACATATATGTGGATAAATTACTGAAAATGTTTATCAAAGGTATAGCTAAAATAGGCTTTGTAATAGTATAAACACTAGCACATGGTTATTCGTTCCTTTTTAGGCTAATGAAACCGGTAACAGCAATGCAATGGAGTTGGAGGGTGCCAAACGGTGCTTTTATTTTCTGACTAATGCAGCTGTCAAAATACTTAGATTTGTTTCAGACCGCCATCGATGGATAGCAAAGTGGATAAGGAATACCCAAACACTCATAAAACATATTTTTTTATATTTGGTATTTTTCCAGAAGTATTAGCAAGAAGTTACTTAAGGCTAGCTTAGAAAGTGGCTGCGGTATCATCAAGGACTGAGTAAAGGGGATACGTAATCGCCTATACTGGTGTGCCACTTCAACCGTTCTTGGCTTTGAAAACATGATAGAAGCAAAATGGAAATCATTTATGAAGCATGTAGCAAATAAGCACAAAGATCATAGGAATATTCTCTTCAATAATTGTTACCATGACGAACTGGAACCACGTAAATGAATAAAAGGTGGCATGTAAAATGTACATATATAATTTATGATCTACCTTTCTACTGAATTTATGATCGTCTGCACAACACATTTCATAAGTTAGATTACATGTTCTGTCAATTTGTATGTTTATGAAATTTCAGGAACAAAAGCATATGACAAATTAAACAAAACTGTAAACACCACCAGGATTGTTTAATGACATAAAGAAATTGTCTCCAGATGAGCAAACAAGTTGGTTAGAAGGTCTGCACTCAACACTTAACCACTGGCATCCTAAAATGTTCAGCTACTCGTGGATGGGAACAAATTGCAGGTAACAGAATTCTATAATATTCTATCTTACAAAACCAAGAGACTTTCAGCAGAAGTTAACTCACTAAACAAGTCTGTACTTACCTTGGGACTGTGTTAAAATTGCACTCACTCATGCAGACACATCCAAGATAAAATTAAAGGAGAAGAAAAATTGGCAAAAAGATAAAATTGCAAGTCACATTTATTACTCTAATTTGCTTCCTTCACCCATAGGCATATTTTAGCGTGTTTACATTTTAATGAAAACCTTCAAAGGAAAACACAGAAAACCAAGAATTGCAAGGACTATGTGAAACTAACATTTCCAAAATTTAAATTGGGGAATGAAGTTATGAGAAATGTACCTGTTCAACCTACATATGGTGAGTTCTTTATGACAAAACTTTTCATGAAACCTTTTCAAGGTCTTAAAAATACATTAATGCAATTTGCTGCCTAAGACAGCTTTTATTTTAATCTGGCTACCAGACTACTTTATTCAGCAGATGAACAAACTAGCTACAGGTAGGCAGAAACGGGTTAAGCAAAACATATTTTTTGTCTGAAAACTGGAAGCAAACAATTGCATACTGCCCCAAACATACATGTATTGTATTCTTATCAGCCGGTGTTTATATTAAAATCATTGTACATTTAATACAGTACAAACATGAGCTAAAAATATTATCTTCCTCTAGATTATGTCAACAAAATTAGAGAGCTCTTGTTTAGTGTTGAAAACTCAGTGCTTAATACTATAAGGACAAGATATCAGGAAAAGGTTCCAAAGTCACTAAATAGCCAGTTTGAAAACAAAACTAGTAAGGATGTAGCTGTAGAAAGGATGAAGATGAGGAATCAGATGCAAAATGAAATTTTTCCCACTGGTAAAGTACTGTTAGTATTGCATTGCATTTTTCAGTCAATCAACCACATCAATATTAACTCATTCCTGCCTATTAGGCAGGCTTTGTATTTTATTGTGGCTAATGTCAGACAATTTTGTTAAACAGAGGGAAGCAGTCGGTTGAAGCCAACTTCAGAAGGAATTGGTTAATTACATGTAACCAAACACTTTTATATTTTTAGAAAGGTTTTGAATATCATGATTCTGTATATAGTTTTTTTCACTGGATGTATTAGTAATAATTACTGATTACCCTTTTTTCTTACATGTAGTTCAAGAACAAGATGCCTTGTGGATGGACTCAAGGAAACGAAATGCTGTACTGGAACATACTGGTCGAGTCAGCACAACAAAAAAAAAAGGAAGCTACCAACTTGTAGGACATGTGGGCACCCAAAAAAGGGTCATAAAAGGGAAAGATGTCAAGCGAAAAACTAAAAAAGAACTTTTCATATGTTCATGTTTGTTGTATATATATATATATATATATATATATATGATATATATTTATTTCTTACAAATAAATGTCTTTGTTTTATCTTCTTTCATTTCCAGCTACATAGCCTTTTGAATTGCTAGTACTAAACGTTGTCCTAATATTGTAGTATATGCATGCAGGTAGTGGCCGAGTAGTTTCCCAACCCATGCTACCACACATCGACTTGATCAGTCATCTATATGCCACAGCTGGACAAAATCTGAAATATATCGACAAAAACCGAATAAAAATATTGAAAATAAAAACTCTAGCTTTATGAGTGCTTATAAAATAACTTACTGTAAATAGATTAGATCATTAGTAAAAGTTTGGTAAAGATATCATTGCTATTTTGATAGGCAATGCGCCTCACCTTACAAATTTATTTTTTGTTCGACCATGGTTTTAACGCCAAGCTAGATTTGCAAGATTGCCACTTACTCGTTGGTGCTGGCTTGCTGACTTATTTGTGGACGCTTATAATTATTCTCTTTCCTGTACCTTAGCATGGGACCGACATGGCGCAGCACGGCCTGGTTTGTCATCGCTCCATAATCTTTATGCTCCGTTATACAGCTGACATGTTCGATACTTCCATCGAAGAGAAGTATACCTGTAGCCTGGACCACTTCTTTGCAACAGCGATATTCTCTTGCGCCAACGAGGTGCTCGCTTTTGCAATGGCCACATTTACACCTATCAAAAAATAGTACAGGAAAAAAATGAAGGTTATTGTACGCAGCTTTTGGGTGTTAAGTTACGTATAGGAAGTGCATTCAGAGATATTAAGCAGTCATCTACTGTAATTTGCCCTTCATATCTTGCTTCTAAAACTTCTGGGCTTAACCCATCTTCGTCAGCGACTTGATCTTCAACTGAGGCTTCTTCATCATTTTTGCAAGTGGCTCATTGTCATACTGTACGAAGCCATGATTAACTTCTAATATATCGGAATCTTTAGAAACATTTACTTCACTGTCACCTTCACTTTCCGAGTAATTTGAACCACTTTCCGTGTAATTTAAATCACTTCCTGAAATTTTGAATACGCTGCAAACCATTAACAGTGAAAGCTGCAAACGATCTGTGAAGGTATTTACGTCACAACTCGTCCCAGGCCTCTGATAAGTTGTCTCATAAATACGCTAGAAAAGGCGATTTTCTATTTGATTTTTTAAGCTGAACAATATTTTAATACGTATTCTTAATAATGAATATCTCCTCTTCAAAAATATCCAATAAAAATTTTCGTTTCATAGGCACTTTAAAATAAAAAAAAATTATAGTATCAAATTGTATTCCATATTTATATCATATAAAATTGCATTTACAGAAAGAGAAAATTCAAATACGGCAATGTTTACGGTGACTGAAAATGTTTTGGTTGATTTATGGTTTTGTTAAAAGTCGGATTCTTTTGTCCTTATTGTTTGCGCTCTTGATATTAAAGTTATAGTTGAAAAGAAACCTGGGCAAATTCAGGCACTTTGTCTTTGTGTAAAGACGTCGCTCCTTCGCAGTTCATCAATAAGTTTTAATTAAGAACTGTAGAATATGTTGGATCGTAGATGGCTGAGGCGATGCCATTTTTTTGACCACCGCTGAGGTAGATAAGCCATGTTGCCACCATTTTTTTCATCGGTAAAAAGGAGTAACAGCTCGAATACTTCTCTGACCAGACGACGGCCCAGCATTCGAGCGACGTTCTGTCCCGATAGCCCACAAACACAGAGCATAAACTATTCCAGAGAAATCAATAATGCCGTGCCCGGAGGAGGGTGGCATACCTCAAATTTGCTTCTATACCACTATCGAAAGGAACGAAAAGTAACCCAAAGAACTATTATGCGGTTATATTGATTAAGGCGTGGCAAGCGAATAGTCTGTGAGATGGAGGAAACAATTTATTAATGTTATAATCGAACGACTTTATTGAAAACTTAAAGGTAATTTTTAAATATTTTAAACAAAAATATTATTAATTATTAAAAATAATATGAAAACGTATAAGACATTTTTTAAAATTTTTTTACAAAAAGATTATCAGCTTAAAATATCTACAATGATGTCAGCTATCATAATGAGCCATTAATAGAATAACGAATTTCTGTTATTGGTATAGTTCGTCAAACTTATTTCCAAATGTGAAGGAAAGCTTTTTTATTTGTAAAAACAAAGTCAATCAGTCAATCATTATGTTTAATTTATAAAAAATGCCTGCAGCTTTCTTAAATATATTGTATTTTCGAAATTTTATTATTAGAATAAAATATTCCAAATTTTAGTAGTTATTTTCCATAGTTATTGCAAACAGACACTTCATGTAGATGTACTTGATTTCCCCAGGCTTCACATGTACGTATTCTAAATCGTCGAGTATTCATGTCTCTTCTAATGCTTTCAGCAAACTTTCCATTCGTTCTCTAAAGTCTCAAATAAACAAGAATAATAGATTCATCTAACATACTTAGCCAGAGAGACGCAATCAGATGTAGATCTAACATCGTAATTATTATATGAAATCACCGAGATTATATACCCTATTTCATGCGCACCATAGGCGAAGGTATAGAATTATAACTCTACAAAACGGATATAGGGTGGTATTTTAAGTAAAATTTCTGAATTTTTATTTTCCAAACTTCCATGCATTGTCTTATAAAAAACGTCGATATTATTGCTGGTCACTTGACTAAAACAATAATTTCATGCTTGTTAGAAATCATCTTCAAAAGTTTTGCACTCAACTTAAAGGAAACATGTAACGTCATAACGAGTCGGTTTGATGTTCTTCATGTGAGGTTTTAACGCGAGTTATAACATTTCAGAGTATCTAAGTGTATTTTGCTTTTGGTCGCCATGTTGGATGGCAAATTCATGTGTCATTCAACATAGCGGCCAAAAATAAAATATGTTTTGATCATGCCAAACGTTATTTGTTTCTGCTAAAAATTGGCATGATCGATATCAAACCTTTTCTCTACATACTTCTTGAGGTTTGACTGTAAAATTTGCTTTTGAAGAAGATTTTTAACATGCATGAAATTCTTATTTTACTTAAATTTTTCTTGAATATTCTCCACTATCCGTTTGATAGAAATATAATGCCATACTAGTTATTTTAAAATAATTGAGATCACGTGACTTCTAAGTCTAAGTTGCCTAATACTTCCGTTCGACACACTGATCCGTTAATTTGCCACGCCGTTACGCAACGCGTTACGCCATGCTAGATAGTAATTACTTCCGCCTATATATATATATAAAACGTACCACCAAAAAAAATTACTATTTCATGCTAATCCTTGAAATGTGCTGATCTTCAATTCTTGCTGGGGTTTTAACCCCCCCCCCCCCAACCACATACACACACACACACACACACACACACACACACACACACACATATATATATATATATATATATATATATATATATATATATATATATATATATATATATATATATATATATATATATATATGGTAAATGGTACGTTTTATAGCCTATGAGCTAACTAAATATATTTTGCACTCACCATCAATTATTATGTGGGATAGCAGTCAAACAAAAAGATGGGGGGAGGGGGGGGGGGGTGTCTACAAGATATAGCTGTAGTGTACGGTGTACAGTTAGTTTATACAGTATATCAAGGATATATTGATCAATAAAAAATGAAAAAACCGATCCATTAATCATGGCAGGGTTGTTGATAATTATTTTCCTCACCAGTCTCCCAAAAAGTGCTAACGTCCACGGCAAAATAGGTGACACGCAAGGTGACCGATTTTGCAACATTTTTTGCCAAGCGTGTTTGCCTTATTTTTGAATTCATTCTATTTTATTTCTATTTTATCTTGTTAGCTTTTTAGTCAGACATTGCAATTACAAACATCAATACACAGAACGAAAACGTTTTGGCTGAGTCACCGGCCGCAACAGCAAAAGCTAATTACTGCAAGCCAAACACACTTAAAACAAAATAGATAGATGTTATATAAATATTGCTAGCTTTTCGTTATTGTCCTTTTAAAGTTTATCTGCTATTGACGAAGTTGGTATATTTTCCTTAGGTTTTTGAGATAACTGACCATAAATTCTCTGAGAAAGTTGCTCGTCTAGGTTAGAGTAATCTTGAGAAAGACTGTTTGTGGTGGTAGTGACTGACGTTTCGACTGCCTCAGCGGCGGTCATCATCAGAGTCAAGTGAAAGTTTTTGGTCAGGTTCGCCTATATTTATGTCTCCGGTTCATTATATGTCACGAACGATTGCGGTATGCGTGGAATCTGTGCTGGGCGTTGTCAGGGGAGGTGGGTGTTGTTTGTGGGTGGTGCTGTCGGTATTTGTTTGTCAGTGTTGGCGGGGTGTGGGGTGGGGGGATTAATAAAAAGAAATAAAAAACCCCCTACTGTCTGTTTGTTTTTTTGTAAGACGTTCTGCTCGCTTATTTGCGACACATCTAACGCCTTACATAACGGAAATGATTGCCTACAACGTGTGTTGTACAAAAGCAACTACAGCCCGGGCTTCATCAAACGCAACGTTTTCAAAAACAACGAACCTAACGTAGCGGACGATAAAACAACAGTTACAGCAACGATACCTTACATCAAAGGTACGTCGGAGATTATCTCGCGCATCTTACGACCTTACAACATTCGCGTAGCACACAGACCAATAGCCTGCGTGCAGACTTCCGCCGTTTCCGTTCCCTGGAGGGTAAAATCTGCGCAATTACATTTCTTATTGTTTCTCGCCCAATGAAATGTTATTCCAAGTTTTTTTTGGATCGTTCATCTATTGGCTAACAACAGCGCCGGAAATAAACATGCGTTGTTGACAGCATTGCTGTATTCAAAAATGGCGTTTTCGTTCGGAGGTCTCAGTGGTTTGAATGAATTCTTCAGCGAAGGAAACTTCAAGCAAGCATTAAAATTGGCATGTTATTACTTCAATGTTGATAAGATGTACCCAGAGCAGGCCCAGGCGTTGCGTAATTTCTTTCAGGGGAAGAATATTTACTTTAGCGCACCGACAGGCTAATATGGGAAATCGCTTGTGTTTCAAGTCACTTTCAATCAATCCCGATCATCGCCGATGTTCTACTAGAAACAGCTTCAGGGGCAAGCATTTTGCTAGTGATTACCCCTTTACAATCGCTAATGTTTGATGAAGTTAACTACTTGAACGAACGTGTGATCAACGCAGCCACAATTTACAAGGAACAGGACGAAGGCTGTTGATGAAGCGCATTGCTTAATGCTTAAGCACTTTTATTTTATATAAATGGTGGGTAATGAGACCTTCACTGGCGTTGTGCACAACGCGTTGGAAACAATGTTGAGAAACTCCAAAGAGCTGATTTTTAGTAGAATTTGCCATATTTTGCGGAATTTACCGAAATCGTTTGCAAAATATTAATATATTTCAAACTAAACGTAATTTATAAGAATTTTTTGACTAAAAAAGACCGTTTCGCGCAAAATTTGATTAAAATTACGTTCGCATACTTTCCTGGAGTGAAAGATCTAGTTACGTTACTGGCATTAATTTCTAACGATTTTACACATTTTGTGAGAACTTCTTTCGGTTTTGCTCCTAAACTAATAAAAGTATCGATAACATGCAAAATGAAATGCTTATGTTTAGTTTCTTTGTCATATTTTGTAAACTATTAAACATGTAGAACAATCTATAGAAAAATAACTGTTTTTTTAACTAATATAAGGAATTATTCACAGAATATCGTAAATTGCTTTCAAAACAAAGAATTACAAGATCGGAAAACCATAATTACTATAAATTTGTATGACCTTACGAAAATCATTTGACAATACTGAACAAATCCAGTTAACTTTCTACAAAGATACGGTTGTCAGAAATGTTGACAACCGTATAGCGTTCAACAGAATAATCTACGTCAAAAAATGCGAACTGTCAAGATAGGGTTGTTCAAACATTTTGACAACCCTATAGAGATCAGCAGAATAATCTACGTCAAAAAATGCAAACTGTCAGGATAGGGTTGTCAGAAATTCTGACAACCCTATTGAGATCAAACGTCAAATTAAAATGCGAACCCTCATGATAGGGTCGTTAAAAAAAATGCGAACTGTCAAGATAGGGTTGTTAAAAAAATGCGAACTGTCAAGATAGGGTTGTTAAAAAAATGCGAACTGTCAAGATGGGATTGTCAGAAATTCGGACAATCCTATAGAGATCAGCAGAATAATCTACGTCAAAAAATGCGAACTGTCAGGATAGGGTTGTTCAAAAAATGCGAACTGTCAAGATAGGATTGTCAGAAATTCGGACAATCCTATAGAGATCAGCAGAATAATCTACGTCAAATTAAAATGCGAACTGTCAAGATAGGGTTGTTCAAAAAATGCGAACTTTCAAGATAGGGTTGTCAGAAATTCTGACAATCCTATGGAGATCAGCAGAATAATCTACGTTAAAAAATGCGAACTGTCAAGATAGGGTTGTCAAAAATTCGGACATCCGCAATTCTACCAGTAACAAGCTCTCTATGAATATAATCCCCTCAAAAATTGATTTGAACTAATGACTTTAAACGTCTTTGTCCCCGAGCCCGGGGGGACGGCCGAAGGCCCGGAGCCCGGGTGAGGGTGCTAATCTCGACGTGCGTGGAGTCCACTTACACGCAAAGGTGAAAGAAATTCTGCGAGATGTTTATATGTATGTATGTATATATATATATACATCAAATCGCCAACTTTCGCGGCTCAAGCGAAACAAAATCTTTGTCAGAAAAATTGGTTTACAAATGACCGAAAAAGGAAAGCTAAAAAGAGATCTTGGAGTGGGATGAACCAAGCAATATTAAACATGACTAGAAACCATTGAAAAAGCATGAAAAATTGCTATAAAGATCGGAAAAGATGCCGCCAAATGTGACTGAAAAAACCAAAAAGATGGTTCTTCGTGTGTCTGTTCAAAGCCAGCAAAAGACTTGTGCACTGATATATATTGGCTCGAGAGAGAACAGTGAATTGAAAGGAACAGTGAATTGAAAGGAACATCAACACAAACAGCTTTTCACATTTTGAAGAGAATTGATTGCTTTTTACTAAGAACCAGACGAGAAAACCACGGAGACCAAACGCCGTAGCCGTATGGCAGTGTTTGCAGCGTCTGAGAACAGCCAAAAGAAAATTTATCGGTAAGCAGTGATTCGTATTTAACTTACCAGCTTTCTTTAGCTGATTCGAATCGGTATATATCCAAAACCTTCTCAGTATTAAACTCAGTTAAACAGCAAAAATCTTGTCAAATAATATACATTTTCTCAGGCGTTTTTTCCATGATTCGAGTGAATTCAAACTTTGCATTATAGTTCTTTCCAGGTTAGCTTTTCCTCTCTTATACCTATAGGTTTCAGGCTGTTACCTACGGGATTTTTTTCTGTTCTGATGTTTTTATTTGAGGTTCAACATTATATTTGGAACATGAGGAATCATATTCAAACAGTTTGATAGGCACCTTGATATAAGCGTCTGTAATTATTGTTTGTTTTTGCTATCAGTTTCTGGTGCTATTAGGTCGTGACACAAGTTTTTCCTCAGCCAATGCTTTATTATTTTGGAATAAAACATTGCTTTGAAAAAAAAAGGTGATAAAACAGGATGTAAAGGAGGCCAGGGATTTTGCATTTATATACAAAACCAGTTTAATCGGGGGAGGGGGAGGTTATTTATGTATATTTAACGTATTAAAAGCGGGCGAGGGGTTGTTGCGTTGTATGTGTATTTCTAGTATATCGAATAATATGAAGTACTGAAGCGTTGTACTCAAAGCCGCTGGGCAATGTCTAGAGCCGCTATGGGCTCGAGAATTGCCGATAACCGTTGCTGGCTTGCTGCCCTGTTGGAGAAACAAGTTTTTCGATCGCTAAAGGCGTTGGAAGTGAGGTCGATAACGTTAAACTCGTAAGTATTTAATATAATACAATATATAATTGCCAATTGGTGTCTAATACATACCACAGTATATATGTTACTGTAGATGAATATATACATCTTAATGTAACTATGATTCAATTCCAACTGCAATCATGCCACTGGCCAACCCCAAAAATTTAGCTTTCTCAAAAATGTTTGGTCAAATGCCTCACTATGTGGGTGGAAAACATAAATAGCCAATTAGTAGGTACAAGAAGTTGAAAAATCATCGGCAAAACAGCTTTTCAAATGTCTTTCTTGTCATACTCAAATATTGGTTTGTCTCAAATGAAATGCCCGTGGGTGGTGGATGATCGCAGTTGGGATAATGCACTTGTCAATTGTAACCCCCCCCCCCCCCAACCTCGGGGTTTGGTGGGGACATAGATTTTCAATTCTACGATAATGCTTAATGACCCCACCCCCTCAGGACAAGTGTGCTGACAAATCCCCCACCCATGGGGAAAGAATTTGACAACATGTAATTTTAACATTTATTTGTTTATTTCAATTTAAACTCAACACTTTCTATTTGTGCATTCATATTGGACAAAACCATTCTCCCTCTGGAACAGATTGTGCAGTGAGTCGCACCCAACTGAAATGGTACCACTTCACTGCACAATCAACAGCATCACATCCAATCACAGGCTCTACTTTCTTTAGCCTTCCACAATGACAAAGGACTTCATCTTCTGAGTCAGAGGAATCATTATCTGTAACTAATAAAATACAAAAAACAGAGTAATTTAGTGAAGTACAGTAACTTTAATTTGTCTAATTAAAGAAAATATGATGAACATAAAATTGCATTAGTGTAACGTGACCAGAAAAGATAGAAGATTCACGCAAACCTTCACATCCAGGACAATACCAGTTTCCATTCTGTACAGTTTCTGTATGATTAAGCCCAACACATGAAAGGTGATACCCCTGTACACCGGACATGTCCGGTGTACAGCCACAAATTTTGGCGTACATTTGGCGTACAATTCTTGGTAAATGATGCTGGCGTACACTTCGACCTATGTTGTTTGAGATATTTGCTTAGATAAACACCGTGTTTGGACTGGTGTGCAATCGCCAGGACTCTGATTGGCGTACAACCACACGCTTGTTAATTACCGTCCAGCATACGAGAAAACAACTTTCCAGACTGGGTGATACCACCCAATTTTACACTCCGCATTTCCACAAGCAATCAAATTCTCTTGGGGGGAATGAAAATATATATGATCGACACTCACCTTTGGTCATCACATCGTTTAGGTCCTTTAATAGCGAGAAGAAACATTTTCGTTTTTCAATTGAAAGACCAAATTTTGACTGGCTTCATAGTTTATACCTGGCTTTTCATATGTTAATACTGTAGCTGTCAAAATTTAAAAAAGAATATGCAAATCAAATTACTATAAAACAGGTCATGACCCTACTACAGGGTCAAGACAAATATTAAAAACATTCATCAAAATGACAAATATAATTTATTATCATCCATATTAATGCACATAAGTGACAAAAAAATCCACTTGAAACTACATTTGCACCGATACACTAAAAAAATATAATAAAAGCTTACCTTTTTATAAAACTTGTACTGAATTTTTTTTAGAATCAAAGAGGAAAACCACAGTTGAGTGAGTGGACCGCGTGATGCAATGGTGAATAGAGGGGGGTCAATTTTATTGTATCAACTATCAAAAGGTTGACGCCCACATTCAAGGGTCCGGGTAACCTCGTACCCAGGCTCTTTACTCGGCGCTCCCTTGAGGTCGGGGATCAATAAAGAGAAAACCCACCACCTACACGGGCATAACTATTTGTCCAAAGGAGAAAAATGCCCCACATTCCCCCACCATTACCCCGAGGTTGGGGGGGTGGGGGTTACAATTGACAAGTGCATAAACTCATGCATAAGTCATCAAAAAACTATAAAATACAGTTATAGACTTATAGTGCCAACATAAAGGGTAAAATCATTTTTATGCAATGTTCAAAATTAAACATTCTTTTTTGCTTCATCTCGATACCAACGCTTTAAAAACTTTCTGCTATTTTCATAGACTTTGTTGTTTTCATCAAGCTCAAAAGCACACAAGAATTTTACTGACTGTTTAGTAAGTCGTCAATCCAAGGCATTGATTCGTTATTGTGCTTACACATGTGTGGTTGCCAAGCCTTTGCATATGATCCTTTCCAAAATGTATTAAAACAAACTGTCACAACACACTTTCCCAATTTTTTTCTGTAATTACTTATATTTACTGCTAAAAACACCACCAGGAGCTAGTGCACACAAGGTCACCATCTGTTTGGATAACTCGAGCTAATGGCTGGTATGACCAATGTAAATCTAAAAGGTAATAATAAAAATATATCATCAGTTTTCTCAATCTTTTTAAAGGTAATACATTGTTATATTTTAGTGTTATAATTTATACCATATTTCTCTTTGCAATGGATTCTTCAGGTCATATAGTGGCAATCATCGGTGTCAGGTGTTGTATGACATTGATTCTGTCAATTCCATCCAGAATGGTTTGCCACCACCTCCTTTACATTACGAATGCCATTTTTTATATCGTTGTATATCGGCTTTGCTGAAATCAGTGGTGCTGGCATGTCCAATGGTACTGACTATGAAAACACAGAAAAAATCATAACTCTTTAAATGTACTGCACAAATCTCTAGAGATTTCCCATAGATACAGTAGTTAACAAATAATATTTTAATAATTTTACTTAATCAGGGCCCATCCATCTTTCACCATCTTTTGTACCTCATGGCTTTTCATTTTTGACAAACTTGAGCATTTGACATGTGGCTGAACTGGTGTTACATTACTGTGGGGACTTTGTATTCTTTAATGTACTGTACAGCCATTCTTTAATTATTATCTTATATAATATTTTTACTATGAACACTGTATAAATGCCTTACAATAAGATCTATAATTTGAAAATGTTAGTAAATCTATTAAAAACTACAAATATATTTTATAACTTATATATAAAAATTATATATTTTATAATATATATTTTATATTATATATAATATATTATATAATATATAATATATTATATACAACAAAGTGTTTTGTATAGCTTTGTAGATTTCAAAAACATTTTAAGCTATTAATTTAAAGCATTTTTTTAAACATTTATAAGTAAAATAATATATGTACATTTAAAATATATATAGTATGTTTTGTACATATAAATATATAGTATATTATATCCATATTTATTTTATATATATTTATATATATATATATATATATATAATATATATATATATTTCTGAATAAGATTACCATAGAGAGAGAGAGAGAGTTCAATCTACATACATGGTGTTTCGCTGTACAGCAGCTCATCAGTGTAGCTTGGAACAATCTGAATGAATTTCATCAATTACTTTATACACATGTGATCGTCGGTGACAACCACATGTGGCACAGCATCATCGGTGAAGTACATTCAGATAGCGTGAAGTGTGCATGGGCCCAGAGTGCCCAAACTTCCACAAGGGTAGTGAGTGTATATATATATATATATATATATATATATATATATATAATATATATAGGGTACGTCTTATTTAGAACTGTACGATTTTTTATTTTAGATAATTGTCACCATATACATCTTGTATACCAATCTAGGAATATCAATAGATGTTCAAATCTGATCGTCTTGGTTAGTGTAGTCTTGAGATAGAGTTTTGATGTTGATGGTAGAACTTAAGCAAAAAGTACAAACATACCGTACTGTATATAAACAAATCATGTTCAACAGAACTAACCATCAACTGTATAAATATCCTGTAATTTAAGATGCTTTGAATAACACCCAAATAGTGCATCAATATCTTCATGGGTATGGCCAACTGGCAAAAAGTTTCCCTTTATCTAATAGAATGATAAAATAATTATAAATCACATTATAAGTTAATCGATAGACATCTCTCAACTATTATGTATAACACTGTATAACACTTCATATTACTCAGTCCCATCAATTACTATTTTGAAATATAATATAATTTAACTGAGGGAGAGAGCTGGAAGTCAAATTATCAACAAACGAGTACAATAATAGACCCCTTGCATGCATAAATTAAACAACCAATTTGGAGGACAACTTCAAATTTCCGACTTTCAACAGATTGAATAATTTATGAAAATTCTTTTGTTTTGCCCTCCAAATTTGCCCTTTAATTTATGCATGCAAGGGGTCTATACTTGTGGGACTCATAAATAATTGATTGTAGAAAACAAAGGAAATCTATTTTTGAGGAGCATTCATCAACTGAATTCAGAATCGCTGTGGTTTGCATAAATATTTCCTTCAATCTACTCAGCTAAAATAGTTTGAATTCCTAAAATAATTGTGAAACATATACATATTTATGTAAATTTACAATGGCCATATCGCCTTGTAAATCCCATATAGTTCATTCCGTCACAATGTTTATATTACATACAGTATGTTTTACAGACACTGTTTCTATGTTTATTGCTGTAAGTTTTATTTGTGGTGTTCTCTTTGTTTTAAAGGTAACATTACAGGAATGGTCGAATCGATCAGTGGATTTTTAGTATATCATGCTGCTGTTGGCCAGCGCATATTACCTGCACACTTCAACTTTGAACAAAGCATGGTGGTTGAGAATCACATTTCTGTGAAAGCTGAATACTTTGACATCGAAGCATGCAAGAAACTGGTGGATCTGTTTAGTCACACAGGTGAATGGGTACTAGATATAAATTTTCCACAAGGTATTTTTTAGCCTTCTGTATTGCAAATATTTATTGTTGGTTTATGGCCAAAACCTAATGTGTATTGGTAATAATATAAATACTGCCCCAACTGGGAATCGTGTCCAAGGTCTGCAAATCAACACATTGGCACCGTAATCACTGAGTTAGGGACTTTAAGATTCGCCGACTACGGACTACGACTACGGTCGACCGGGATACACACTATGTCTGGCGTACTGGGGCGAGTACGGTAAATAGGAGCGCCAAAATTCGCATTAAGATTTGACCACTGACAACACTGTTGTCAGTAGTCAAATATTGGAAATCATGTCTTTTCAACATGTTAGAGACAACCTAATCTTTTGTTTGGCTGATGGAGTGATAAATGAAGAAGAATGCTATTCTTTATTCGAATTTTTGGTCTGAAAATCCATGCCACCCCTACTGGGAGTACGATTCATTTTGCCTCGACGAACTCGATTCAAGCGAATGTCTTACCGAATTTAGAGTGGCAAAAGAAGATATTCCAGGTTTGGCATTAGCCTTGCAAATTCCAGACAAGTTTACATGCCCTCAAGGTACGATCTGTAGTGGAATAGAAGGCCTTTGTAGTCTTCTAAAACGCCTTGCATACCCATGCTGATACTTCGATTTAATTCACAGGTTTGCCAGACCTGTTCCAGAGTTATGTATGCTAAGCAATGTTGTCTTAGACTGGTTTTAGTTTTACGATTCATATGGCCATCGTTTAACTTCATGGAACCAAGATTTTCTTTCTCCAGTGTTTTTGGAATGTTACTGCCAAGCAATTACAAGAATGGGATGCCCTCTTGCCACTTGTTTTGGCTTTATTGACGATACTGTTCGTCCCATAGCACGTCCTGGTAAAAATCAGAGAATTGTATATAATGGCCATAAGCGCGTTCATAGCCTAAAGTTTCAGTCAGTGGCAATTCCCAATGGGCTGATAGCCAACTTGTATGGTCCAGTTGAAGGTAGATGACATGACGCTGGCATGCTAGCTGACTCAAATCTTTTAACTGCACTTCAATTGAATGCACTAGATCCAGCAGGGAACACCCTTTGCCTTTACCCTCTTCGTCCACAACTCATGTGCCCTTACCGCCAAGGTGACGATCCTATTCTTAATCAAAACATGAGGAATTTCAACAGAGCAATGAGCAGGCTTCGTGTGTCTGTTGAGTGGCTTTTTGGCGATGTTTCAAATTATTTTAAATTTATTGACCACAAGAACAACTTGAGAATTGGAATGAGTGCGGCGGGAAAACAATACATAGTCAGTGCGTTGATGAGAAATGCTATCACCTGCTTATATGGCAACAGTACCTCAAAATTTTTTCAAGTTGATCCCCCAACACTACAAAATTACTTTGCATAGCTTTTTTTTTGTGCCAGTAGGCAAGGGGGTGGGGGGGAGGGGAGGGGAGGGGAGGGGAGGGGAGGGGGGATTCCCCCCCCCCCCCAATGGTCTCCAAGACCGTTCTAATGAAAAGTTTAAATCCGTTTCGTTCCTCCCCCTTGATAACCACGATGTCACCAGGTTTCGCGATGTTCTCCTTTCCTTGATACTTCAGATTATGTCGTTCTCTCAGTCCTTTGACATATTCTGAAGACCACCTTGACCATAGGGCGTTTTTACACTTTTGCAGATATCGTGCTCTCTTTCTTAGGTTGGCGTCGTCTATGGATTCCATATCTTCTTCGGGTATTGGATTCGGTCGCCCAAACATCAAGTTGTTTGGCGTCAAAATAGGCATCTGAATATCGTCCTCGACGTAGCTTAGTGGGCGATTGTTCAGAGTTATCTCGATATCCAAGAGTTCTTCTTGAAGCTCGTTCCAAGTGAGGCAGGCTTTACCAATGGTTTTGTATAATGCTTGTTTGACCAGTCCAACCATTCTCTCAAGCTGCCCCCCCCCCCCCCCCCCCCCCCCCCCACCATGGAGCTCGAGATAGATTAAACGCCCATCGGATCTTGTGTTCCGCCAGTCGGTCATGGAATTGCTCTTCTTTCATGACTTTCTTCAACCACTTGGCCGCTGCAACAAAGGTTTTCCCGTTGTCGGAATATATTTTCTCAGGTCGCCCTCGTCTGGCGATAAAGCGCTTCAGGCTATGGATGAACTCTTCAGTGGTTAGGTCTGGTAACAGCTCCAAGTGTAGGGCTCTTGACAGGCTGCAGGCGTAAAGTAAGATGTAGGACTTTCTTTCTCGGTTCTTTCCCACTCGATAAAGAATGTGGCCAGCATAATCCACTCCGATGACTTGGAAGGCCGAAGACCCCACGGTTCTATCTATTGGAAGATTACCACTGGGTGGTTTGGCGAAGGCTGTTGCGTGGAACCGTTTGCATCCGTTGCATTTCCTCCTTACCTTTCTCACCAGTTGTCGTAGACGTGGGACCCAGTATTTTTCCCTCGTACGTGTCATCGTGAGGCCAATTCCCCCATGCAGAGTGCGACTGTGGGCATTCATCACGAGCTTCTCGGTAAATACTGCTTGATCTGGTAGGTATATAGGATAGTCACCTTGGATTCTACCACGACATTCGTACACACCGCGGCCGTCTTTCTGCAGATTGAGTTTTAGTCGATCTTTCTGGAACTGTTTTGTATTTTCACATCGATGTTGAACTCGCTTTACCCAAACCAGGGTGGCCTCTTCAATTTCATCTGTTGTAAGTGGGCCTTCAATTCTCTCTCGGCGTTTTACCTTGGCGTTGCGAATGAATCGCGTTATCCATGCCGTAATTCGAATGACTTTCCGAAACTCCCACTTCTGAATGACTTCGTCGAGTTGATCATTCTCTTGTGGTATCGTCACGGCCAGTACTTCTCTCACGATTTTAGCTTCCTTTTTTGTTTCTTTTGATGTGCTAGTCGTTATGTCTTGGGGCCAATCTTGGGGATGCGACAACCACGAAGGCCCATTCCACCATAGCTCACTCGTCTCATCGACTTTGCCACCTCGACTCCCTAAATCAGCAGGGTTGTGGTCTGTGCGAACGTGTCTCCACTGGATATGGCTTCTTTCCTGAATCTTGCGTACTCTATTATGGACGAATTGTCTGTACTCGCCTTTCCCTCTTATCCAGTGCAGGGCCACGGTGCTATCAAGCCAGCCATAAGTGTTTCGAACTGGAAAATCTTGCAAAGTTCCTTTGACGTTGTCCAATAGGTTGGCCGACATGTGTCCGGACACGAGCTCCAATCTTCGTATAGTTAATCCCTTCTTAGACAGTCGCGACTTGGCAGCCACTAACCCTTGGCTCATTCCCGACTGTTGGTAGACCACGGCGTAAACTGCTGTCGATACACCTCTGGCACTTGTATCGCCAAACGCGTGTAGGTCGATGGCGTCAATCTTTTCTTGGAATTTCGGCAGGCTTCTCGGAAATTTCACGTCATTTCGCAGACTTTGCTCCCAACGATTCCATTTCACCATGAGGTTGTTTGGCAAGGGTTTGTCCCAGGCAACATGCAGGTCGCAAGCCTCTCGGTACAGCACCTTCCCAGTTAAAGTTACCGGTGATACGAGTCCGAGTGGGTCATACACCTTAGCAATTTTCGTTAGTATTCCTCTCTTGGTTGGCTCAACTGGTTGAGTTGGAAATTCCACTGCTAGAGTGTCGTTGACTTTGCTCCACGGCATTCCTAGTAATTTCGTTTCGCCTTTTCTAACTCCCAGTTGTTCTTTGGCGTACGTTTGATCTTGGTCGTTTGGATTTGTTTCTTCGACTTCGAGAGCTTCTTCGTTCGAATGCCATTTATGGAGTTCAAAATGCGCCTCGCTGAAAATAGCTTGGGCTGATTTTTTTTGGTGTTGGGCCTTGCTCACATTTTCTCCACCACCGATTAGGTCATCCACGTACAAGTTGCGCTTGATTTCTTCGACTTCTTCTGGGTATTTTGACTTGCAGTTTCGGAGATGTTCCTCGAGCACTCCCCCCAACAGGAAACGGCGATGGCGCGAGTCCAAAGAGTGCACGTGTAAATCTTAAGGTTACCACACGCTTGGTCTTGAGATCTTCCAACCAATGGAAACGTATGGCATCCCTGTCTTCCTCCCGGATTCTCACCTGAAGAAAGGCCTGCTTCAGATCTCCTGTAACAGCCACGGGGTAGAACCGGTTTCGCACAAGAACATTCCAGAGCCGATTTTGTAGTGGAGGTCCAGTTTCCAAGCACTCGTTGAGAGAAGGTGATTTCTCGTTGGCTCGAGCTGACGCGTCGTACACGATTCTGAGTTTCGTGCTTTTGGCTCTTTCTCTAACGACAGGTTTGTGCGGGATGTACAACTCTCTTTCGTTTGCGCTGTCTCCTACTTTCTCCACGATTCCTTGCGTCAACTGGTCTTGAATGATATTATCATACTTTTCCAACATGTTGGGTTGTCTCTCGAGTTTCTTCACCAGGTTGTCAAGTCTTCTTAAGCTTCCTTGCTCGTTCGTTGCCAGTTTGGGGTGGTTGCCTTTCCAGGGAAGACCCGTCTGGTACCAGCCTTCAGGGTGTCTTTCAAGCTGTTCTTTAAACTCAGCATACACGCCCTCTTGATCTCCGATTGCACGATCTTCCAATCCTAAGACATCTAATTTGCACAGTCGTTCGTAGTCAGCGCTGGATGTTTGAGTCAAGAACATGTTAGTTAAGTCTACTTCTTCTCCAGGCGATATGATCGTCCATCCATAACGTGTGAGTTCCGCGATAGGTTCGCCAGGATTTCCAACTTTTGGACTCGTCTTGGTCTTTATCTTCGCGTATTCGCTGGTCCCTAAGATCAGATGTACTGGAGGTCTTGTTTTTCATCAACGTCATCCATCTTGACACCATCCAAGTGGGGATTTTCTTTCAGTATGTCGTCATACATGGGATTCCTTAGCGACAGCAACATGCTACGGTCGACTTTGGTTACTTCAGTGTTCAACTGAAATCCTCCTTCTAAACTCTTGATGGCCAAGTCGTAGACCTCGATCGTTTGAGTAGTAGTTTGCATCATCATTTCGATTCTTTTCTGTTCTCTACGTACAGGTCGCTTCTTTAGTCGTTGAAGAAGAGCTTCTGAGGCATACGAACTTCCCGCCCCCGTGTCTAACAACGCTCGGCACTTTATACCTTCGGCTTCGACAATGACCACGGCGTAAATAACGGATCCCTTTCCAGTAGCTGTCAACATCGGGTCGACGTGAGGCTCCGATTTCTTGTCGCACAGTGAAGTGTGATGTCTTCTTTGGCATGTCTGGCATCCGCATTTACTACTAGCCGAGTTAAAAACTAGAGTGCTGTGTAGGCAGTGTTTTAGATTGTGAGAATAGTTTTAATAACGAAATACTGACGCTTCAAGCAGAGTCCTTCATCAGAGTAAAAACTAGAGTACTGTGTAAGCAGTGTTTTAGATAGAGCAAAGTGAAAAATGGTGAACTGCTGAGAATAGTTTTAATAACGAAATACTGACGTTTCAAGCAGAGTCCTTCATCAGAGTAAAAACTAGAGTGTTGTGTAGGCAGTGTTTTAGATAGAGCAACGTGAAAAGATGGTAAACTGCTGAGAATAGTTTTAATAACGAAACTTGCATTTTGCAGTTGTTGGACTATAAAGCAGCAAGGCCAGGGATGTATCTGTCTTAGAATAAAATTTCCTAAAATTTATTTATTGATAGAAATATTTATTGTTGAAGAAACCAACCTGTTTTGAAATAGCTCGTCATCTTTTACGAACTAGGTCTACCACGATCGCCGGCCAGTGCAGTTGTAAAACATTGTAAAACCTTTGAATTTTGAAAGCATGTTTATGATGAAGACAATTGTCAGCCGCTGTGGCTGATCAACTATAACTCGGTCACTTGCAAAAAGTAAAGCTATATTCAAACAAGGAGAAAGCCATTACTAGGTAAACAGCACGTATATGTTCTTTGATATACTGTGGCCCTTTCTTGTGTCTCTAGTCCTCAAGTCAAACTTCCTAAGGTACTGATGTGAGTGATGTCAGCACGGCATTTTTTCGCGTCTATTCTGTCTTCATGGACAAACCTTGTCAGCAACGTTACTGATCAACTACTCATGAATTCACCAATACCGTCGGAAAACACCTCAACTCAACCCGATCAAAGACAAAATAACTGAAAAAAAACGAGCACGCAACATGCCTTTACAGTTTCGTAAGGCCTGACGGGATGATACAATAATACAATTTTGTGTTAGACTCGGCTAGCACAGGTAGCCCGAGTAATAAACTTGCCGTAAAGCGGACTGCATTCTTTCATTCACACGTACATGATTAACATTCCTTTGCATTTTAGGCTTGTCTTCCTTCCTCTCAAAGCCAACCTCGCAGAAGACAGTGGGTTAACAGTCTGACCTGACGACCACTCTACTGATTTTGGTGGTAAGAACTTATAAACTGTTGTTTTGACAATTATACCAATAACTAGCCAGTGGAAATTGGCGAATAACTAAGTCAATAAGGCAAGTTCCTTAAAGCCCTAAGGGGCCGTCGACAAATAGATTTCGTCCCCAATCGTGGACTTGTTCCGCGATGGGGGGGAGGGGGGTAATCTTGAATCCGCGATAACAAGAAAATTTAGGACGAAATCTGAATTTAAATATAAACATTCGTTATACACCATGAGTCTACATCTATTACTATGCTATGTGTCTATACTCGTTGTCAAAATGACAGTATTAGTACAGTCAACATACTCGTTCGTGTGTTTCAGATATCCACTGGTCCGCGATGATAGGGGGGGAGGGGGTCAACACAATCGCGGAACAAGTCCGCGATTGGGGACGAAATCTATTTGTCGATGGCCCCTAATCAATCGAGAACGCAAGTCATCGCAAGTTGGCAGACAGAATTTCTGTGGCGGTCGTTCGAACAACCAAATTAACAAAATAAAGGTTTCATGAGTGTTTTAAACAAGTTTTAACTTTGTCACGGTACATGATATTTTCGGGAAACTATTCAGAGCGGCTGCTGAGATAGCGTGACTGCCAAGTGCCAACTTGCGATGACTTGCCACTTACTTCCGTAAGGGTCTATACAAAACACCTCCAACTTGTTATTACATTTACGACTTGTTTATAAAGAAATCTAAAGATATTCTGACATGTATCATTCTATGTTCTGGTTTGATAACAACAAAATTATGTTGTTTATGGCTTTCAGATTACTCTTAAATACGTGCCTCAAAATGCAGGAAATAGTGTTTCAGAGACCCCAGAAATCAAATATTTTCTGGGGGACCCCCCTAGGAGATTGAGGTTCTTGCCCTCCAACCCAAGACCCTGGCTACGCCACTGCTTTGAGTGAATAATTCAAACTTTTTTCCATGCATGATTGCATCTGAAGCAAACTTTAGTTACATGTAGTAAATAGATAATTTTTCTAGAACTGATAAAGTGTAACTCACATTGTAACTACAGTACACTTGCCCTATAGAGTATAGGAGACTCAAGGGTGGTACTCCCTAGAATCCAGGTTAGAGGTGTAGCACAGAATCCCTACAATACATCGGAACCTCTGACCAACGTTCCAGACTGAGAAATTGCATATTTTGGCAGCTCTGTTTCTGACAAAATGGCAAAAAAATTGTACCCTTAAGAAAGAAAAATGTTGCTTGAGCCAGACTAAATACCTGGCATTATAAAAAAGCCAGACCCTGTTCCAGACTAAAAATGGCAAAAAGCAGACCTTGTCAAGCGGCACATCTCTGTAAACCTGATATATGGGAGTACCGCCCAGAATAGGAGTATGGGACACTCTTAGGCCCCGTTTACATTAGAGCAAAAGTATCCGGATTCACATTGTTTTTCATCCTCATGGGAATAAAAAACAATGTGAATCCGGAAACATTTGCTCTAGTGTAAACGGGGTCTGAGTCTGTTTTTACTTTGTGTGTAAAACATTTCATTTCATTTTTTTGTAACATTTTTTTTTCCAATCTAAAATACATCATTAGTTACATGTTTTGAGAAACATACAAATATGTTATCTTTATTGACATACTATAACAAGTTAACATTTGCTAACATTTTATTTAAATACAAAAGTTTTATGTAATGCGGGTTCATGATAAGTTCAAACAGTGTACCCGTATGTTTAAAAATTCTCTTTTTACAAAATGTAATGATCAGTTCTGATAACTAAATGAATGTCTTTCACACATTAACTTTAACATATACTTGCAAAGGTAGTTATATTTAGCAAGTTTTCTCTTATTGTTTACCAAGCCTTTCAACCAATGCCATCATAGTTTTACTTTGCAGTTGCATCTGTTGTTGCATTTGCTGCTGCATCACATTAAATTGTTGTTGTTGTAGAGTAGCCTGCTCCTGTATATACTGCATTAGTTGCTTGGATTGCTCTAGTAACTGTTCCTGCTTTTGTTTTTCAACTTCAACTTGCTCTTTGCGAAAGGCCAACTCCTCTCTTCTAATTTCTGCATCAACAGACCTTTTTTGCTGAAGGTACTCTAAGGCTTCAGTACCACTTCTTCTCTTCCTTTTCTTTACAGGGGTTGTATTGCTTTTGGAATCTGAGTCATCAGATTCACAACATAGCACATCTGAACTTTCCTTCTGTGTTTTGCTCCATGTCATCATAGCTTGATCTCTGAGTTTAAGTGCCATCTCTCTCTCTTCATTTTGTGAAATTTTGCTGGCAGAAGCCTGCCCAAAATCTACATTTTTCATGATTTCCACAATTTCTTCTAATAATGTTTCATTCTCTATCAGTGGATCTGGTGCAATTCCAGAGCCAGCCAACTCTGCTCTAGTTTTATCCTTAAAATCATTTAGAAGCTTATTAAACCTTTCACGTACACTACCAGTGTAGGTGGTAGTGCAAACTCCCACTAGTTTTCTTAGGCTACCTGTTTTACTCATTAGGCCGCGCGCGCGATGAAGCACGCTACAGTCGGGACAAGGTCGTACCTTGGTCAAGAGTTAAAAGTTGTACGCTCTTCGAACCGTACACGTCAATCGATATTAGAGTGTACGCGCCAAGAGTGATAGCATCGATCATTACTGGCTGTTATAGAGTCGCCAAAATCGAAAGCTAGCGGTAACAGTACGACCTTAGATTGTCTTTGGCGACAATATGGAAGAACAACAAACCTTGGAAAATTCCAACGCCGGCCTACAGGATTTCCAAGAAAGTGCAGGAGCTCTACAAATGCCAGAAAGTGCTAAGGATTACGGAAAGGAAGCTGGAAAAGAACTCTCTGACTTAATAGGAATAAACGTTTTGGCTACGTTGGCAAAGGATAATGCGCCTGCGAGACCAGACAAAGAAAGTGCAGCGGATGATCGAACCACAGGAATCCCAAGACCCGAATACAACGAAAACACCAAAGACGGAGCCCGAAAGAAAGTACCTACAGAGAAAGGTAGGCAATATAGAGTAGATAAAACGAAGAACGATCGAAAAACTGCTTTGTCAAATATCAGCAAACAAATGAACAAGATTAAACCACTACTGTCTGGCTTTTCAAACCAAAAACTAGTGCGAATAGAAACAAGGGAATTAGACGAGTTATTTGTCTTGATGCAAGATGTACATGAAAATTACTTGAAGACTTTAGATGATGAAGATGAAATACAACACGCAATTGAGTGGTATGATTTGCACGATAAGGAAATATTTACATTTAAGCAAAGCATAGTTGATTACCTGAATGAAGCAAAGGCATCTGGAAAAGAAGAGTTTGGTAGAAGTTCAAAATCTAAGTACTCTCATTCCAAGCGCTCGTCAGCATGTGGGTCTTATAGCCGATCATACTTGATTCAAGCTAAAGCCAAAACAGCTTCACTAGAGATTAAGGCAGCCTTTTTAAAAGAAAGTCAAGCTTTGAAAATGGCTGCTGAGGAACTTGAGCTAAAGCGAATGATAGCCCAGGCCAAGGCTGAAGAACGAATTTATGAGCAGTTTGAACGGGAAGAAATTGACAAGGACTTGAACAATAAACTTGACTCCATGCAAGTACAGTATTCTACACCAATTGTCACCCAATGTCTACCACACAACCCTACCACAAGCAAACTAGTTCAACCAGTTCCAGTTAGTAATAGTGTAGTGGGCCCATCAGAGCCAATACGAGCAGCGATGAGAGCAACCTCCCTTACAAGTCCAACAGTAAAGCCTAACATCCCGAAGGATGGCGAACTCCTTGAGTCTTTGAATGATGTGATAGTTTCTAGCTCCAGACATGTAAAGCCAGGTTCTAAAGAAAATGTGAGTCCCTCTCCAATGAATCCGAGTGCAACACCATTTGCTACAGGAAATAATAATCCCACAAGACCTCCAGAAGAATTACCTAGTGCTTGCCAGAACTTCAGAGATGCCCAACAAAATACTGAAAAAACAATTAACCAAGACTCCAGTTCTCTGCTATTAAGTGACAGCATGTATCAGGAATTTCTTAAAGTACAACAGAAACAGGCTAACATTTCTGAAATGATAATGGTCCAACAAGTCCGAAGTTCACTGCCATTTCATAAACCCCCCATGTTTTCTGGAGACGCGATGGATTACTCGACATTTACTAATGCATTTGAAACTCTCATAGAATCTAAAGTGGAGAGCCCTATCGAACGGTTATACTTCTTGGACCAGTACACCATCGGTAAGGCGAAGGAGGTAATTAAAGGATGCATTCAAATGAAATCGGAAGACTCGTATGGCGAAGCTAAAGCCCTGTTAAAGAAGAATTTTGGGGATCCCTTCAAGGTTGCGAATGCACACATCAGCAGGCTGACTAACTGGTCATCAGTAAAGGCCAAGGACAGGCAAGAATTTGCCATTGCATTGGAGCAAGCGAAGAATGCAACGACCGGCATGCCCTACATGGATGACTTGAATACGGCTCAGGTTCTGCGACGGCTGTGGGAGAAGTTACCACTATACCTAAGAAGTAAATGGACGGAGAGAGCTAGCAGAATAAGAAGTAGCCAACGTAGAAATGCGAGCTTTGGTGAGTTTTCCAAGTTTATTACTGAGCAGGCTGACCTAGCTACAGATCCAGTGTTTTCAGAAGAGTTCCTAGAGAAGTCGAAGGAAGAGGATGGCAAGGTTACATCTGGCAACAGCGGCAGATATGGAAGAGGAAAGGGTACCAGAAGCTTTGATACCAAGATCAAGGAAAGGGAAGAGAACTCTAATAAGCCTAGTTCCAAAAGGTGCGAATTGTGCTCTACACCGAATGATCTGAGCGAGTGCGATGAATTCCATAAGAAGCCCCTAGACGACCGTATGGACTTCATTAGAGATAAAGGACTATGTTTTGGATGCCTAAAACCAGGACATATTTCTAGCAAATGCAACGATAAGATGACGTGCAAGATGTGTGAGAAGAAACATCCTTCAGTGCTACACGACTCCGATTGGAAGCCGAAGTTAAAGAGAAACGGAAATACGTATAAGAAATATAACGAGAAAGGAGAAACACATGACGTAGAGGAAAACCATCAAGAGCGAGTAAACAACGCATTCACGGTATGTAGTATCACTGAAGCTGGTGATGTTCCCGTCAATATGGGTATAGTACATGTGTGGGTATACCACAAGAGTAAACCAGAGAAGAGGGTTAAAGTGTACGCCCTATTAGACAATGGAAGTGGTGGAACATTTATCAAGGAAGAAACAATGAAATAGCTTGGTATTGACGGTGGTGACACAACGTTGGTGCTAACAACCATGCATGGTACACAAGAGATCAACACAAAGGTGGTAAATGGACTAGTAGCATTCAACTATCAGCAAGACGACGTATGTCTAGATCTTCCCAGAAGCTATGTGAGACAACAGATACCGACGGACCGAGAAGAAATACCAAGACCGAAAGTTGCGAGGAAGTTTCAACATCTGCAGAAAGCAAGCAAGCAATTGACCCCATATATGGAGGATGTGGAAGTTGGTCTCCTGATTGGCCTTAACTGCCCGAAAGCTCTACGTCCAAGAGAAGTAGTTCACGGAAAGGACGTTGAACCATATGCAGTACGTTCAATCCTTGGCTGGTATATAAATGGTCCAGTAGGCCAGGAGAACAATGGTACATCCCACTGTAATAGAACGCAACTACAAGATAAAAATGAATCATTAGGATGCATCGTCGCAGAGAGAAAGATAAAGGAAGAAATAACTCCTAGAACCGTAGAGAGAATGTTTGAACTAGACTTTTCCGAAAAGGAGAAAGGACTGGCAATGTCAATGGAAGATCGTGAGTTCCTAAAGAAAGTCGGAACTGGAATTGTACATCATGAAGACTCACACTACGAGATGCCATTACCATTCAAGGGAGAAAACGTTAACCTTCCAAATAACCGTTCACAAGCGGAACAACGCCTGAAGAGTCTGAAGAAGAAACTTTCAGCCGACGACAAATATCGTGGTGATTATGTCAACTTCATGAACAGCATAATAGACAAAGGATATGCTACCAAAGGAAAAGACGAGAATCTAGCGGCAAGCGAAGGTCACGTGTGGTACTTGCCCCATCACGGTGTTTATCATCGAAGGAAATCTGACAGTCTTAGAGTTGTGTTTGACTGTTCAGCTCGGTATCGAGGAGATTCACTGAATGATCATCTCTTGCAAGGACCAGACCTAACAAGCAAATTGACCGGCGTGCTGACAAGGTTCAGACAAGAAAGAGTTGCCATAATGGCTGATGTGGAAAAGATGTTCTACCAAGTCAATGTGACAAAACCAGATCAAGACTACCTACGTTTTTTGTGGTGGCCCGACGCGAATCTGACAAAAGAACCGGTAGATTACTGCATGACCGTCCATTTGTTCGGTGGCGCATCATCACCAGGATGTTCTAATTTCGCCCTGAGGCGCACAGCTGATGATTACGAGAAAGAATTTGGATCTGACATGGCGGACACTCTGAGAAGAAATTTCTATGTTGATGATATGTTGAAATCAGTTTCTACAGACGAAGAAGCGGTAGGCGTGGTGTGGGGAGCGAAGTCGATGTGCAAGAAAGGCGGGTTCAATCTAACCAAGTTCGTTAGCAACCGCCGCAAAGCAGTGGCGGACACTAGGGGGGGCGAGGGGGGGGGGGGGGCGATCGTCCCCCCAATAATTTTAGCTGAAGCTTTCATTTTGAAATGTGGAAGCACAAGAAAGTTTTCATTTCAAGAAGTGGAAGCACTACTTATTAGTTATTACAATAACAAAAGCAGCAAAATGGCGTGTTTTAATAAAAACAAGCGAAAGTATTCTAATCCCACAAAATAAGTGTTATGAAGTAAGTTTGGATAAAGAAATTTCTAAATTTCATCTAGAATATATTCTCTGAAATGGTTTTTTTTTTTATGCTTAGCATGTGATTTATAACAAAATGCACCATTAAAATAGTGTTTTGAAAACCTAAATTTTTTTACAAAATGTGTTCTCAGAATGCTGCAAATGCCATTTCAGAGATCCAAATTTTTTCCAGGGGGGCATGCCCCCGCACCTACTAGACGGCTCGTGCCTTCGGCACTTGCCCCCCGAATATTTCGTCAAGTGTCCGCCACTGCCGCAAAGTAATCGAATCGATACCCGAAGAAGATAGAGCTAAAGAGATCAAAGGCCTAGACCTAGGTCAGGATAAGTTGCCCACCGAACGAGCGCTTGGTGTGCACTGGTGTATCGAGTCCGGCACGTTCAAGTTCCAGATACAGCTGAAGGATCTACCCTGCACGAGAAGAGGAACGATAAGCTCGGTTTACGATCCTCTGGGATTCGTCGCCCCAGTAGTGTTGGTAGGAAAGAAGATAGTACAAGACATCTGCAACACTATAGATTGGTATGAACCAATCCGTGACGAGATTGGTATGCGATGGGAGAAATGGAGGAACGAAGTCTTCCTACTTGAAGACGTAAACGTGCCAAGGAGCTCGAAGGCATCAGACTTTGGGAAAGACAAGTCAGCTCAGCTTCATACGATGTCGGATGCATCTACTACAGGATATGGCCAGTGTTCTTACCTCAGGCTAGTAGACGAACACGGGACAGTGCAACTTTCGTTCATGATGGGAAATGCAAGAGTAGCACCGAAGAAGACCGTAAGCATTCCGAGACTCGAGTTGGGCGCCGCGGCAGTATCCGTGAAGATAGCAGACGTGCTAAAGAAAGAGCTGGATTACAACGGTTTAGAAGAATACTACTGGACCGACAGCAAGGTTGTCCTAGGCTACATTAATAACGAGTCGAGGAGATTTCACGTATATGCGCAGCTGACCCAGAAGTAAAGGTTCACGTCAACACGAACATGGTGACAGAGAAGAACGATATGCTCAGCAGACTGGAGCGTTTCTCAAGATGGAAGACTATGAAAACAGCAGTGGCAATCTGTCTAAGATATAAGAAGAAACTGAAGGAGAGAATAATGGCCAATAACGACAAGTCGACAGACGGCGAAGTCGAGAGTGAGAGTAGAGATAAAGTCTCAGCAAGTTCACTGATAACCGTTAAAGACTTGGAAGAAGCCAAGGTGGAGATCATTAAGCTCATGCAGGCTGACGCATTTGCAGCTGAGATAAAGAGTCTAAAGGACATTCAAGCTGACTCCACGTCTGGCAGTCGTCAATCAGATAAGAAGAAGAAAGCAGCCATGAAGAAGACAAGCCCTCTTCATACTCTAGATCCATTTGTGGATTCCGAAGGTATTCTAAGAGTCGGAGGAAGGATAAGAAGAGCCAATTTTGCAGATGAGCTGAAGACACCAGTCATCCTAGTGAAGGCAGGAAACTCAACGAACCTGATTGTCAGTCATATTCACGCCAAGACGCGTCACAGTGGCAGAGGCATAACCCTCAATGAATTACGTACCCACGGTTATTGGATCATCAGCGGAAACACAGTGGTTCGACATTTTATTTCAGAGTGTGTCACTTGCCGACACCTGGGAGGAAGTGCGGGCGAACAAAAGATGGCAGACCTACCACAGTCCCGACTCGATGATGTGCCACCATTCACGTACTGCGCGGTGGACTACTTTGGTCCGTGGTACGTCAAAGAAGGCAGGAAGGAAATCAAGCGATACGGAGCCTTGTTTACGTGCATGGCTAGCCGAGCCGTGCATATTGAGATAGCACACATCAATGGACACGGATTCGTTCACACAAGCGCTTCGTCGATTCACAAGTCGCAGAGGTAACATCAGAGAGCTTCGTAGTGATCGAGGAACAAATTTTGTAGGAGCCGAAGGAGAGCTGAGAAAAGCAGCTGAAGAGATGGATGACAACAAAATAAAGGCGAAGCTACTCAAAGAAGGAATCGATTGGATCAAGAACCCAGCAGCAGCGAGCAACTTCGGAGGAGTATGGGAGCGGCAGATTCGATCGGTTCGTAACGTCATGAACGCTCTCATCAAGCAGCACGGTCAGCGATTAGATGACGAATCGCTGCGCACATTTATTTGTGAAGCGGAAGCAATTGTTAACGGTCGCCCCCTAACCGTGGAAACGTTGAGCGATCCTCTTTCACCGCTACTACTAACACCCAACGCGCTGTTAACCGGTCAAACAAAGCTGGTATTATCGCCTCCCGTGAAATTTCAGGACGAAGACGTGTATTGTAGGCGACGATGGCGACGAGTACAGCACATATCCAACGAGTTCTGGACTCGTTGGAAGAAAGAATATCTACAGAATCTGCAGACGAGACCAAAGTGGACAAGGATACGTAGAAACTTCAAAGTAGGAGATGTGGTCTTGCTGATGGATGTCAACAGTGCAAGAAACCAGTGGCCTCTAGCGAGAGTGACCAGTTCAAACAAAGATGAGAAGGGTCTAGTCCGATCAGTTACCATCCAGACATCAAGTGGGTCAACCTTGGATCGTCCAGTCAACAAGCTCGTTTTACTGGTCGAGTCGCCAGAAGAAGCGCCAGAGAAGACCGGGTGAAGTCCCAGACGGAGAGCCACGTGTGAAATGCGGACGAACAGTTAAAGGGAACAATCTTAGAACAGTTATATTAAGAGACATTTATTCAGTCATAAGAACAGTTGATATTAATAGATGTTAATTGAATGTAAAATAGTTGTTAACTATTTTAGGGGAGCCATGTAGGTGGTAGTGCAAACTCCCACTAGTTTTCTTAGGCTACCTGTTATACTCATAAGGCGGCGCGCGCGATGAAGCACGCTACAGTCGGGACAAGGTCGTACCTTGGTCAAGAGTTAAAAGTTGTACGCTCTTTATAAACGTTTATTTCATGTTAAATGGCATTAAAGGAACATCGAACCGTACACGTCAATCGATATTAGAGTGTACGTGCCAAGAGTTGCCACCAACGCTTTGGAACAACCTCCCAGAAGACATTAGATGTATTACATCATTAGGCATTTTTAAGACAACAGTTAAGACATTTCTCTTTAATCGAGGTTTTGTTGACCCTTAGTTAATAATCTTTAACTTTACTTATTGTAATAGATTCTAATATTTATATAATTTACTTAGGTCTTCTATTTATGTAAAGCGCTATTGGATACCTCTTGGAAATAGCGCTATATAAATGTATATTATTATTATTATTATTAAGAGTGATAGCATCGATCATTACTGGCTGTTATAGAGTCGCCAAAATCGAAAGCTAGCCGTAACAAGTCTACGCTGGTCTCTTGGGCTTTCATTAAATCCATTATGAGAGCTTAGGTTTGCAGATATTGTGGTCCACTTTTGGCCTGCTTCTTTACTGCCTGTTTTATGTAAATATGGTTCAATGACTCTCACTTCTGTAAGAAGATTCCTGTCTTTTGCATCATCCCAACGGAATGAACCACTAAAAATAATATAGCAATTTTTAACTCAGAAAATACAGTGTTTACAAACCTGAAGAAACCTGGTAGTTTAGGCTTAATTAAAGTTACAGACTTAATTACTTTAACGTAGAACTGAAATTATACAAGATTGAGTGCATAGATCTGAATTTTTACTGGAAACAATAAAGGAATAACAGTTATCAACCATTTTATCACGGATAATTTGCATATACTAGAATAGTTGAAACTAGTGTACACAAGGTAATTTAAGTCGTGCCTTTATTATTATATGCTATTTGAATTTTTTTAATAAGTTATTATTAAATACACCAAGTCAAAAATATTAAAACAATGTAAAAATTCAAAAGATGTTAAATATCATCTACAGTGTACCAATATATGAGTAAAATTATTGAAATCCTAGAAACTAAAAAGAAGCCTGTCATAATTTGGACTCATGACAAAAACAACTTATTAAACTTCCTTATTATTTCGCGCTATAAAATCTCCTTTTGACACACACAGCTACAGGTTCGTTTATCTGCCAAAATGTAATGAAAAAAATAATGTAAATAAAATCAAACTGGTTCCAAAGTAATCTTGACAGATTGTAAAAGTTAGACATTCAACAAAAACTTGATGCAAATATTTAAAATAGATGAGAAATGCTTACGTACTCAACACTACGAGAAATCTCTGGAAAACTTACCGTAGCAGATTCACGACGGTAAAACTCAGACACATGCGCAGAAGTACTCGTTCCAGTCCTATCCGAGAAATTGTGTAGTCCGTAGTCCGTAGTCGGCGAATCTTAAAGTCCCTATTGAGACCCAGTCAGGACGATGTCTGCCAATGGGTAGCATTTGCAAACCGCGAAAGGTTGATCACTCACTAATAACATTGTAAATGTGTTTCTTATGTGTGTTTCTCTCTTTCTTTCACTTTTATTTAGTTGCTGGAGTTGTTGCTGCTTCTGGCCTTGAGAGGAATGGGTTATGCCTTGTTAGGAATGAGGATGAACAGTTTGTTGCTCGCAGAAGCTAAAAAGAATGCGTTACTGAATGAATAAGTATATCAATACTTGCTAGAGTAGTACTCTTTTGCCATTGTTGACAAATTCATACATTTTAGTGTCCACCGTACTGTAATCAGATTATTTTTAATAGATTTTCCTAAGAACATTAAGATAGGGAAAGTGTGTTGGTGAAATTATGAGTGTCAACTATTTGTAAGACAACACAGTAGGGAGACTACAGTACCGCTCGTGAGTAAGGTAACATCGACTCGCGCGTACTCGCGCGTCATAGCGAGTACTCGCTTCGGCTCGTTACGCGCGAGTACTCGCACTTCTAGCGAAACCAAACATTGGCAAATACTCGCTACTCGCGAGCATTGCGAGTCAGTATAACCTATAGGTTCAGGAAACTACGGGACATTTATATGAAAGAACTAATCAAAGCAATCAACTTTACGACGTAATAAATTAAAAATTATACAAGTTTCGTTAGACAGCATTTCAATACATTTCAGCGTCCGATGGCGACGGCTGTTATTGAAGTATATTAATATGCACTGTTATCGCGCTATGAACAATCTAAGTTTGACTTCAATTGATGGAAGTGACAGAGCAATCAAAGACAAGTTATATGATGATATGATACCTAGAAACAGTTATTAAAGGCACGGCATTTCAATATACATCCATATGTTAAAGAATACTCACAGTTTGTCGTTACTGGCGTCGCGCCGTCGCTGACATGCATGTCTTCCAAATTATAGATTTCGAATAATCACAAAACTTTACTTCCAGTTAATGCACTGCACTCCTCTGTCTACCATAAGGTCCGAAAAAAGGAAGAGAAAAGACTTACTAGACTTATTTGGCAGTAAGGAAGCAGGAGAAAAGCTAGTCCGACGGACACAAAGCCCGGGTCGGGGTAAGGATCCATCTGGGGGACCAGAAGTGTGGATACCTAGCTGTGGAGATCGTCCAGCAGCTATGATCGTGCCATCACACAAATCTGGACGTTGAGACGTTGAGGTGCGAGTGCCAACCTCTGGCTGGTAAATATCAAGCTAGGTAGTGTGTACCCGCTTTGAAGTGACATTATACCAGGCCTATGAATGAATCTCCACAGAGCAAGGGGGGTGCCCAAGTCGGGAGCGCCGACTGCTGGGGTTGATCTCGGAAGTCGGAACCCCAGCTACTCTGTAGGGGAGGGAGAAAAAAAGTGGCTCAGGACACGTTTCTGGCACTGAGCCAGATTAAGTTTTTAAGTGGGGGTAGGAGGTGTTCGGAGGACAGCGATTCCCTGCATCAAAATTTAGTTTATTTCCAACTTGTAATTTTAGAATACATACACATTACCTATAATCTATGCATATTTTCGAAGTCTTTAGGCAAACACAAGAGCTAAATGTCTTTATAGTTTTTGTAAGGGAAAAACTAATGATTGCCTTTTCTTTCCTAATATTTTGCACATTTATGTTTATCGCTTTGTTTCAGCAGGGGAGTGGTGGGCGGGTGTTAGTTTTTGGATCACTTGCCAGTAGACTGATAATATGTGGCGCGTTTTGGCTGCTTAAGTCGTGCGCAAAATGACCTTTGCTCATTGAAAGAATACTTTGCGTTTTGCGATTGGATAGTTAAATCTATATCTCTGGACTTTCGGACCGACACGTGAATATAGAGCGTTCCAGGCACCTGGGTCATGATATGGAATAATACGGGGAAAACACTGGGATAATACCGAGTACTTATCTTGCATTCTTTCCATTTTATACCGGTATATTTTTGTCCTCAGAGGGGACTTGGTTTGTTACGTATGTTGCATGAGAGGCTGAAGAGGCTTATCTCCAAAGCTGATTACAGGCACCCAGAGGGCACGACGGACGTGCAGAGTGTTTGTGCATTAACCGCAATTTATATAAAAAGGCATTACGAAGGCCCGTTGATCAAAAGAAAAACGGACAACAACTCGTTTATAAACCACAAATATACAGTATAATGCAATAAGTGCATGTCTAGTAAATTTTTCCGCAACTTTTTCCATGCGGCGCCGCTTTACCGTACGTAGCACGTTCATCACAACAGAATACCAAGCGATCAATTTCGTTTCAGAATTATAGCTGTGACCATCTTAAAGCGCGTGCATTCGGTAAAACAAAGACTCGGTGAATTTATTAAAATGTTGACGTGATATTGACATGATTGCTTTGCGGCTTCAGCGTGATAAATTCACCTAGTCTTTGTTTTACCGAATGCTCGGGTCACAGCTATAATTCTGAAACGAAATTGATCGCTTGGTATTCTGTTGTGATGAACGTGCTACGTTATGAATATATTACATGCCGACTTGACACATCTCAATTCAAATGAGGTAAAGCCGCGCAGCACGGAAAAAGTCGCGGAAAAACTTACTAGACATGCACTTATTGCGAGTCAAACGATGACCTCACTCGCCGTTGCTTCGATCATTTTTGAAGCAGAACGTAAACACTGCTCAAGAACAAGTGCGGATACAACTGTATAGTTAATTCCCACAAAACGTCATAGCAAACAAACATTTGGATACACACTAAATGTCAACTATGAAAATTTAATGTGGATGTTTAACTGGAAGTAAATGTCAGCGACGGAGCGACGCCATTAATGACAAACTGCGAGTATTCTTTAACATATGGATGTATATTGAAATGCCGTGCCTTTAATAATTGTTTCTATGTATCATATCATCATACAACTTGTCTTTGATTGCTCGATCATTTCCATCAATTGAAGCCAAACTTAGATCAGTTGTTCATCGCGCGATAACAGTGCATATTATACTTCAATAACAGCCGTCGCCATGTATTGAAATGCTGTCTAACAAAACTTGTATAAGCCTTCGTCGTTTTAATTTATTACAGTTAGTAAAGTTGATTGCTTTGATTAGTTATTTCATATAAATGTTCCGTGGTTTCCTGATCCTATAGGTGATACTGACTAGCAATGCTCGCGATTAGCGCGTTGCGAGTATTTGCCAACGTTTGGTTTCGCTAGAAGTGCGAGTACTCGCGCGTAACGAGCCGAAGCGAGTACTCGCTATGACGCGCGAGTCGATGTCACCTTACTCGCGATCGGTACAATCAATCAAAATCCCTGGGAAACTAAACCTCTTACTTACTGCAACAAAACTATCATGGCCTTCTTATTGAACAGGGCTGAACTAGTTTCCCAGGATGATTGGGTCAATTGCTTCTGAATGGTGCAATTTTAGCAACTTCTTTGATTGGTTTTAAAAATAACACTCGTAATTTCACCGTTACATTTACCCTAAACATGTAATCGGCATGTAAATTCTAGTTTTAATTAATCTTAATGTAATCATAGGGTTGTTATAGAAATTCTAACAACTTTGTAATGTTAATTTTTTTGTGAATTTTTCTTACAATCGATTTAAGGTAACTTTTCACTGAAGTATTCCGAAGCAAGTTCCAAAGTTCACTAGTTTGTTACGCAGTTCACAGGTTCATTGTGAACTACACATTTGATTGGCTACTTAGTTTCTAGTAACCAATTAAATGCATAGTTTAAAACGTCGGAGAAAGTTTCGGAACACTTCAGTGAAAAGTAACCTGAAATCGACTGTAATTTTAGAAGCACTTCAAATATAAGGTAGTTGGAAGTTCATAATGATGTTAATTATTTTTCTGCGATTTTGGAAACAGTGAAAGGATAGGGCGAAGGCCCTTCGTCAGAAAGAAACGTTTCTCTCTGACGAAGGGCCTTCGGTCGAAACGTTAGAATCTACGTTCAATAATTTCGGCAGTTCTCAAACCTTACTATATTTCGATTTCCACAACCCTATAATACTTATTATATACAAACCTATAGTATTTTATTATTTTTACGAGATTTCGCGAACGAGTACATTGTGTGAGCATTTGTTTGCAAAGAAAGCCTTTTTTCATTGTTTGAAAACATAATTTTAGTATTTTGGTTATTTTCTTTGAATTTTGCGGAAAAATAATGTTTTGGAATTTTTCAAAATTGTTTGGAACGCGTTGTACTTGTGTGAGGACTAATTTGGAGCATAATACTTTGTGTTCCACCACAACAGCTACAACGCACTGTTATTAGTGGTATGGTTCATAAATATGTTTCAAAAGTTTTTTTCCGCTCATTTTTGACCACAGCAGTTAAGTTTCACGTGAAGTGTCTAGTTTCAGTCAATGGGTCATAAAATATGCCTGCGGTTTGATGTATGTTTGGGAGAAGAATGAAGCGTGGAAGGATTTATGTAGGTCTGTGTTCTTTGGATTACCCTCGACGCGTTTCGACCTTCCAGTCTTCTTCAGGAGGGCCGATTTTGAGGCGATGTTGAGATCGGTAAATATGTTAAGACGAAAATACAGATGTTAGAAGGCGCGTGTAACACTGAAGTATAATAGACAATTTTATAAATAGAAATAAAGTCTTACTGAATGTCTGTGTAGTTTTGGTGTAGTCCGTAACGTACTGGCATCCGGGTCGGCTTTATAAATTGGTGAATTTCTCCCTCCTCTATCCCATGTCGATAGTTGACGTAAACAGGTTTAATTAGTAACAGTTTTAATTATGTCGTTTCGTTATCCCCAAGCCCGCTAATCTCGACACGCGTGGAGTCATTTTACACGCGTGGACAAACGTGATTTGCGAACGAATTTCTGTGATCTGAATATTTATTTATTTATATATATGTGTGGACGCACCATACGCGGCTAAGATTGTGGGGCACTGGGGACAATATAGTTCTTGACAAAAAGATTTGAGAAAGGAGTTTTTGGGAAACGTATATCACTTTTGAAAGAACAGAAACAAATCAACGTCTACGTATAAAGCAGAACAACTTTCTTAGTAGAAGAAAACCCGTCACACCGAAACTCGAAAGAGAGAAAAACCAACGAAGAAAAAGACTGAAAAGGTTAAGCTTACGGTAAAACTATAGAGCGGCCGCTTTCAGTATTAAATCACGAACATTTAGTAGCAATGCTGTTCGAGTTTCTCTGTCACTGTTACGGTAATTTTGTTTTCGATTTCGTGTGTCCTTGAAGTATTTTAAACGTAACGTATCCGTTATGTTTTCGCATGCCCGTGCCCCGTTGTTGGCTGCCGTCTTATCTCCTTTTCAATATTTCCTTTTGGTAAAACCACTTGTAAAACTTAGCGTAGCTTGTTTATAATTCGGCATAAAAATCGGTGAAGGAGCAATTTTTCGTCTGTTAAACATATAAATGCTGCCAAGTGCTGCATGTTGAAATATTACAGATATAAAAGACTGCATGAAAACAATTTTTTCAGGTGAAAACAGTTTTAACACTTCAGATTTTGAGACGAAATTTGTTTTTGTTATTCTAAATGAATTTGAAATGCCATAAAATTAATAAAGCCGTGGCAGCCAGGCAGATGTCCAATGCCTTTGAAAAATTCAAAATATTTTTAGATGCTCTAGCAATGTTATTTGTGAACATGAAAAAAAAGAACTGTAAAATATAACACTAATATTTTGCTGATATTTCGACACTTGCTTCAGTAGTCTGGTGGTGACATCGTCAGTTTGCACGCAGAATGGTCGAGTTCAAACCGTCGATGCGACCTGCGTTTTTCTTCATCTGAATTTTTTTTCTGAATATTGTCTTGAAAATTTTCTTTGTTATTTATTACCTTTTTCTTTAAAAATTAGAGTTAAACAACTTTTTTTATTTCAAATATTATACTTTAATTAAAAGTTTAATTTAAAACTGTATTTTGAATTGTTCCAACGGCTATTTCCAGGCTCCCAATGAAAAAGAGCGCGAAGGTGTTTTTCTTATCAGGGGGTTATCCGAAGGATATAAATTTTACAAAAATTCGTGTAAAAGAGGGCGAGGGGTTGTTGTCTTAAGATATTTCTAATAGTATAATATATCGTGCGTATCGCGTGGTTTGTGGTTGTTACGTCAGAAATTAAATAAAATGGTTATTGTATAATCTCTCTAGTAGTGAGTTAGATGGTAAGAAAACGTCCTGACAAATTTTTATCACAGGATTTACAATCGTCTCTGAACACACGGCACAAGATTCGGCCATGCCGGCCTTTAGGCGATAAAAAATGGCCGCCAACGAACCGGAAGTTTTGCCTGGATAGCGTTGCGAAATGCTAAGTCAGCAAACAAGCTTTTGGGCTCTGTTGCGCAGACGTTACCCTCCGGGGAACGGAAACGGGTGAAGTCTGCACGCAGGCTAACAGACCAATTACAACTCTACGTAATGTACTGACTATATACGTTAAAGACAAAGAACAACCTTACGACAGACAAGGTGTAGTTTGCAAGGTTAAATGCGCCGACTGCCAGGCCACGTATATCGGTGAAACCGGCAGAAACCTAAAAACGAGACTAGCTGAACACAAACGGGCAGCAAAGAACGGAGACGGGACTAATCACATTGCCAAACACCACCGACAAACTAAACACAATATTGATTGGAACTTGACAGAGTGTGTTACTTATTGCACTAACTACAGGCAACGACTTATGCTGCAAAGTTGGTACACAAACTTAGAATACCAACCATTAAACCGATCGCAACCATTACCAGCACCTTACAAAAGACGTATCCAAAACGCATTACAAACAAAAAAACAGTAGATTGTTTTTTGTTGTTTTTTTATCCACCCCCCTCCCCCCCCCCGCCCCCCACCACCAACACTGACAAACAAATACTGGCAGCACCACCCATAAAACAACACCCACCTCCACTGACAACGCCCACCTCAGATTCCACGCATACCGCAATCGTGACATAGAAGATGACTGCCGCTGAGGCCGTCGAAACGTCAGTCACTACAACCACAAACAGTCTTTTTCAAGACTACTCTAACTAGGCGGGAAACTTTCTCAGACATGTTACAATACTCCTGGGTTCAAACCATTTACTTTATAACTGACTATCTTAATCAAAATTTCGCTAGTGACTGCAATTTACATATATTATTTTTAAAAGATTTATAAAGATTTTTTTACAAAAAAGATTATCAGCTTAAAATATCTACAATGATGTCGGCTATCATAATGAACCAAAAATAGAACAAAAAAAATCTGTTATTAATACTTCTTCAGACTTATATATACTCATTCAAGGATTTTTTATAGAGATAAACCCAATCATAACTTCAGTCTCTTGTATGAAAATATTTTAACACTTTCAAGCCTGACGACGAGTCTTTGGTATTTTATTCTGGCTAACGCCAGACGATTTTATTCAGCACAGGGAGAAGTCCAGGCCTCAAAGTGTTAAGTGACTGTGATATCATAAATTATGGACAACATATACGACGTATATAATATATTATTTTATGCGACTATTGTAAATGTTTAGAGATACATTAATGCCAACCCCTCGTGTCCTTTGTTTTATTATTGTTGCACCTTGCCTTCAATCCCAGAAAAGTTTAAATTTAAAAAAACAAAAAAAAACTACAATAACCTACCCTACCCTAAATCTATAATAATATTTTCAGATATTAAATAATTTGTAATAAATAACTATAACCTAACACTACCCCCCCCCCCTCTCCCTAGCAAAACCCAAAAAAACCCAAAAAAAAACAAAAACAAAAAAAACAAAAGACCCAATTCCGAATATTCACATGTGATCACACGTTCCAAAAACACATGTGGAATATCCACATGTGATCACATGTGAAGATATCACATGTGATCACAGAGTTCACATGTAATCACATGTGAATATTTCACATGTGATCACACGTTCCAAAAACAATCCTTCCAAAAACACGTTCCGAATGGAATATCCACATGTGATTACATGTGGAATGTCGACATGCATCATGCATGTAGGTAGCACTCCGCATAAAAAAGAAAGAACTGCATATAGTTAAATAAATTTTATTATACAAAAATTTTACAAATCAATAAAATAAAGCTGCTATAATTTTCTTTTCACTAAAATCATATAACTTCTATGATCTTTTAAATTTTGCATGATGCGAAGTAATCTATTTGAACTAATTAAAACATTTGTGGGATTCACCATGTACAGTATGTATTTTAGTCGATCTGACTCATCTGAGCTTTTGGCCCATTTAGCTTGAGTCATTAATTCAGCATTTCTTTTTAAAAAACTGTCTGAAGGTGGACCTGAACTAAACAGTGTGAAAACCCAGAAATAACGCAAGTATAGACATGGTGAATTCCAAAAAAGCTTATCTTAAGTACAAAGATTAAAATATTGTAGTCTATATAAATAGGTGCATAAATACATGTGCAAAATACATGGATTTCATTTAGAGTGGTTAGTAAAAAATAAGGTACACTATAGTTCAAAGGATTAACAAACCACAAACTTACATTAACCAACATTAATCTACAAGCCTTAAGTGCTTATTATAATCACACAAAAATGTGTAGAACCCCTTGCATTTAATTCAGGCATAATAGGTAACAAAATGAAATAATTTTAGAGTATTGATTTCCTAGTGAATAAGGAAATTATACATTCTTGCCTCCATGATGGAATTAAATGCAGAGTCATTTTTAAAACATCCCAAAAAAATTGAAATGCTAGGTTGGGTCTAACCTCATAAATATCTACATCTGTTCCAATTATATTTTTCTTGCCTCCATGGCATTTCTCTCATCTTTACACTTTTGCACCATTGACACTTTGAACAAGGCTGCAGTGGCACTTGGGAACCTTTGATGGACTTCAGCTAAATAGAAAAGAGATACAAATATGATATCAAAATCAACATCTTCTTGGCTTAAATACATATTTTGTACTGATATTTTAATATTGCTCCAAAAACTATATTATTATAAATTATACTGCACTTATTATTGTCAGCTCATTACTTAAGAGATGAGCTATTTAATCGAAAACTAATCTGCAAAGCCATATACATGTAATCAGCCAATTTACAATAATCGGTAATCAGCCGATTATTGTATAATAATTAGTACATTAACTCTTTCACACATGGAGCTGATGTGAACCCAAAATATGCAATGAATGTGTATAGTCCCCGAGCCCGGGCGTAGGGCCGAAGGCCCGGAGCCCGGTGAGGGTGCTAATCTCGACATGCGTGTAGTCCACTTTACACGCGTGGAGAAAAAGCGAGAGAGACGAAATCTGGAAATAGTTTATATATATATATATATATATATATATATATATAAGTGAGTTATGGTTCACGAAATGTTAGAGAGTGCTCAATACCATATAGATAGAGCAAAATACAAAGTATAAAGTATAGTTTTACCTTAAAGTCTTCGCTACCAGAGGTTTCACCCTAAACGGGATCATCAGGCGACTGGAGAATATCGGTTAGTGGGCTGCTTAAATGCGTTAGTTGGGGCGTGGGTGTGGGCGTCGAAACGTCCGGCGCATTCATTTGGAGCGTGGGTGTGGGCGTCGAAAACGTTGCGCGCATTCCTTTGATTGTTTAGGTTGTTGATCCGAAATCTATTTTTGTGCCGACACGTCGAAACTATTTCTGATCTTTTGTTGAGTAAGAGTTGTTTGTCTGCCTTCATGATGAAAAGTTTTTCGTCCAAACATAAATTGCATCTTTTTGATCCTCCCGTGTAAGAAATTGAGTGTTTTAGTATAGACCAGGTTATGTCGAAACTTTGTTTTTTTTTCTTTTAGATTCCAAATGTATTTCGAAAGTTCCGTCTCATTTGAATACTTTTTATTCTGGAAAGATTTAGTATGGTTACGATATCGCTCTTTAAATGTACTTGCTGTCATGCCAATGTATTGCTTGGTGATGTTCGTGTTGCTTATGGAAATAGATGCCTTGTATACTATGTTGTTTGTCATGCATTGCCCACGTAGGGGGCAATTGTCCTTAATCCTGCAATTGCAACTGCTTGTAACTATGCTTCGTGGTTGCTTTTCCTGATTGTGCGTGAATTATGTTTCGTGATAATAGACTTGACGTTGTTCATGCAACTATAGCTAATCTTGACTGTGTTTCTGTTAAAAAGTTTGTGAAGCTTGTGTCCTGGTGGAAAGTGCTTGTCAATAAGGCTAAGAAAGTTGCGTCCTATGTTTGTTTTGACATTTCTGTTAAATGGAGGGTTAAACCAGATGATATTGCGGCGTCTATTTCTGCGTGTTTGCTGTGGTGCTTCTTGTGTGTAGTTTAGCTCATGGTTGAAATTGCTGCGCCTTAATGCATCTTGGTAAATTGGTGCGGTTTGATGGAATGTCCGCTCGTCAGACGAGAGGAGGGAAATGCGCTTGTTGATTGATGTAGGTAGCTGTCTTAAAATGCTTGGTGGGTGGTTTGATTGCTTGTTTATGTATAATGGATCGTCCATTGGGCTTTCGAAAAGGTTTGTATTTTCCATTGCTTAGGTCGAAAGTGACGTCTAAAAAGTTTACTGAAATTAAATTTGCTTCTGCCGTGATTTTTAAGCCAAACTGTTCGAAACTTTTGTGAAGGTCTTTTCTTGTTTTGTCTGCCAATCGTGCGGTCTTATTTTTTAGTACTGCCAATCCGTCGTCTCTATATAGGCCAATATTTTGGTTGCCAAACTTTTTCCCTAGGTCGTTTAGAATGAAAAGGCCTACTAGTTCGCATACTTCAGCGCCGTCATAGCTACCCATGGTAACATCAAATAAACTGTTGCTGTCTTTTTTTATCCACGGTTTTTCGTTGTTGAAAAGGAGCGATTTTCTAGCGTGTTTTATAATTGAAATGTCACTTTCGGTAATAATAGCCAAATTTCTGGCCCAAGATAATGCTTGGTCCAGGAGGTCTTCAGAAATTGAAGGGTAGAAATTAACAATGTCAAACGAAATGAAGGTATGTCTGTTTTTCTCTTCAATGTTGCCAAACCATTCGATTACTTCTTGTGTGCTTCTCCATTGATTTACGTTCAAAATGTTCCTTAACTTAGAGTTGATTTTATCAAGAATTACTTTGCTGAGCTTTCCGGACTCACTTTTAGCAGGATTAATTAATCGGCATGTTGGGTTGTTTTCGAAATTGTCCTTATGATCTTTGAGAGAAATGAATGTTTCGCGTTTTTTTCATGTGTTCAATACGGTCGCCAATTCCCAAGTTATTCGAAATGTGTTTCAGTTCATTGTCTATCTGTTCTATGGTGCCCTCTGATCCATGTTTATATGTTTTTGTTATATTGTCATGCAAAAGATTGTTGTATGTGTCGAGCGAGGTTTCATAAATGTTTCTAGTTTTGTCGGCGAAGACGAAAATATTAGGTGACGAATTAATTTTCTTCAAATCGTTTCCCAAAGATTCCTGAAATGGATTGCTCGTATGCCGAAATTTGGTGTTTTCAATGAGTTTTATTAAGTCGTCTTCGAAAGGTTTGAAATCCAAAACAGTGGGAGGTGTTTTGTTAGAAGGCAGTCCGAAATGGTTATTTTTTTGACGGGTTTTCTATCACCATTAAGAAAAAAGTGAGCTTTCCATCTCATACGTTTTATTACGCTTTCAATTTTTTCAATCAAATCTTTCAAATAAGCATCTTGTGGTGGTATTGGAATGTTTTTCAGTGAGTGGTCAAACCGAAATTTTCGCATTTTAAGGTATAATACTATAAAACTACAAAACTACGTAAACAAGAGTGCACAACCGGTATACGGGTGCGAATATAAGTGAGTTATGGTTCACGAAATGTTAGAGAGTGCTCAATACCATATAGATAGAGCAAAATACAAAGTATAAAGTATAGTAAAAACTTTTCATCATGAAGGCAGACAAACAACTCTTACTCAGCAAAAGATCAGAAATAGTTTCGACGTGTCGGCACAAAAATAGATTTCGGATCAACAACCTAAACAATCAAAGGAATGCGCGCAACGTTTCGACGCCCACACCCACGCTCCAAATGAATGCGCCGGACGTTTCGACGCCCACACCCACGCCCCAACTAACGCATTTAAGCAGCCCACTAACCGATATTCTCCAGTCGCCTGATGATCCCGTTTAGGGTGAAACCTCTGGTAGCGAAGACTTTAAGGTAAAACTATACTTTATACTTTGTATTTTGCTCTATCTATATGGTATTGAGCACTCTCTAACATTTCGTGAACCATAACTCACTTATATTCGCACCCGTATACCGGTTGTGCACTCTTGTTTACGTAGTTTTGTAGTTTTATAGTATTATACCTTAAAATGCGAAAATTTCGGTTTGACCACTCACTGAAAAACATTCCAATACCACCACAAGATGCTTATTTGAAAGATTTGATTGAAAAAATTGAAAGCGTAATAAAACGTATGAGATGGAAAGCTCACTTTTTTCTTAATGGTGATAGAAACCCGTCAAAAAATAACCATTTCGGACTGCCTTCTAACAAAACACCTCCCACTGTTTTGGATTTCAAACCTTTCGAAGACGACTTAATAAAACTCATTGAAAACACCAAATTTCGGCATACGAGCAATCCATTTCAGGAATCTTTGGGAAACGATTTGAAGAAAATTAATTCGTCACCTAATATTTTCGTCTTCGCCGACAAAACTAGAAACATTTATGAAACCTCGCTCGACACATACAACAATCTTTTGCATGACAATATAACAAAAACATATAAACATGGATCAGAGGGCACCATAGAACAGATAGACAATGAACTGAAACACATTTCGAATAACTTGGGAATTGGCGACCGTATTGAACACATGAAAAAACGCGAAACATTCATTTCTCTCAAAGATCATAAGGACAATTTCGAAAACAACCCAACATGCCGATTAATTAATCCTGCTAAAAGTGAGTCCGGAAAGCTCAGCAAAGTAATTCTTGATAAAATCAACTCTAAGTTAAGGAACATTTTGAACGTAAATCAATGGAGAAGCACACAAGAAGTAATCGAATGGTTTGGCAACATTGAAGAGAAAAACAGACATACCTTCATTTCGTTTGACATTGTTAATTTCTACCCTTCAATTTCTGAAGACCTCCTGGACAAGCATTATCTTGGGCCAGAAATTTGGCTATTATTACCGAAAGTGACATTTCAATTATAAAACACGCTAGAAAATCGCTCCTTTTCAACAACGAAAAACCGTGGATAAAAAAAGACAGCAACAGTTTATTTGATGTTACCATGGGTAGCTATGACGGCGCTGAAGTATGCGAACTAGTAGGCCTTTTCATTCTAAACGACCTAGGGAAAAAGTTTGGCAACCAAAATATTGGCCTATATAGAGACGACGGATTGGCAGTACTAAAAAATAAGACCGCACGATTGGCAGACAAAACAAGAAAAGACCTTCACAAAAGTTTCGAACAGTTTGGCTTAAAAATCACGGCAGAAGCAAATTTAATTTCAGTAAACTTTTTAGACGTCACTTTCGACCTAAGCAATGGAAAATACAAACCTTTTCGAAAGCCCAATGACGATCCATTATACATAAACAAGCAATCAAACCACCCACCAAGCATTTTAAGACAGCTACCTACATCAATCAACAAGCGCATTTCCCTCCTCTCGTCTGACGAGCGGACATTCCATCAAACCGCACCAATTTACCAAGATGCATTAAGGCGCAGCAATTTCAACCATGAGCTAAACTACACACAAGAAGCACCACAGCAAACACGCAGAAATAGACGCCGCAATATCATCTGGTTTAACCCTCCATTTAACAGAAATGTCAAAACAAACATAGGACGCAACTTTCTTAGCCTTATTGACAAGCACTTTCCACCAGGACACAAGCTTCACAAACTTTTTAACAGAAACACAGTCAAGATTAGCTATAGTTGCATGAACAACGTCAAGTCTATTATCACGAAACATAATTCACGCACAATCAGGAAAAGCAAACCACGAAGCATAGTTACAAGCAGTTGCAATTGCAGGATTAAGGACAATTGCCCCCTACGTGGGCAATGCATGACAAACAACATAGTATACAAGGCATCTATTTCCATAAGCAACACGAACATCACCAAGCAATACATTGGCATGACAGCAAGTACATTTAAAGAGCGATATCGTAACCATACTAAATCTTTCCAGAATAAAAAGTATTCAAATGAGACGGAACTTTCGAAATACATTTGGAATCTAAAAGAAAAAAAACAAAGTTTCGACATAACCTGGTCTATACTAAAACACTCAATTTCTTACACGGGAGGATCAAAAAGATGCAATTTATGTTTGGACGAAAAACTTTTCATCATGAAGGCAGACAAACAACTCTTACTCAACAAAAGATCAGAAATAGTTTCGACGTGTCGGCACAAAAATAGATTTCGGATCAACAACCTAAACAATCAAAGGAATGCGCGCAACGTTTCGACGCCCACACCCACGCTCCAAATGAATGCGCCGGACGTTTCGACGCCCACACCCACGCCCCAACTAACGCATTTAAGCAGCCCACTAACCGATATTCTCCAGTCGCCTGATGATCCCGTTTAGGGTGAAACCTCTGGTAGCGAAGACTTTAAGGTAAAAACTATACTTTATACTTTGTATATATATATATATATATATATATATATATATATATATATATATATATATATATATGGCACGGTGTCACGCGGTAAGAATAGTTGGACACTGGTGACTAGCGACGAGGAAACTATAAACTCTCAAACAAATAGTGTTTTGCTTTCGTTTATTTAAACGAAACGAAATGAAATGGAGCACGAAGAAAAGGATACAAACAACCTGTTTAATATATCTTGAAGAGAAACCAGAGAACTTGAAGAAACCAAACGCCGTATGGTAAACAAAAACTCGATCTGCAGTGTATGTAGCCCTGGTTTGAAGACACATGGCCAGAAATCGAGGACAACATGGCGGCAAAGCATGCGCACTGAATCCCTTTTTAATTAATTCAATATGGCGTCCTTCAATAGATTTCTTAAGGAAATATAAAGAACAATAATTTTCGGTTATTTACTATTGTAAATTCCGACATGCGAACGTCCAAAACTTCACCAAATTGAACAATCGTTCAGCACTACAATTTCTATTAAGTTTGGAGCGTCCTAAATAGGTTCCCGAGCCCCTCACAAACATACCTCTTATTCGCTGTTTAAAGTCTATTAATCTGCTATATCACTTACTTTGGAGCTCCAATTTTGGCTGCTTCTGTGTTGTTTGTCCACGATGCGAACGTCTGAATTTGCTCGGGATGAACGTTACTTTGTTTTGCGGAGTTGTTCGTTCCACTTTTTCGTTGTTTAATAGGTTCCCAAAGACCTTAAAATGTACGATTTATTGCAGCCGAGTCGTTGTAATTTAATCCATCAAGCGCCGAGATAAATACTGAACTCGGCCGGCGTGAAGAAGCAATGCATTCCTCGATAATTTCGGGTTCTTGTCCGCCATTTCTTATGGGGCTGTTGCTAGGTTGCCAGGGTCTTAACCGCTGTTATTATTATTAAATGTGACTGTGGATTCAGAAATAATAACCGAAATTTATGCGGCAATTTTTGTGAGTATGAGTGTACAGGCCTGTCTAGACGATTAAACCTTTTGTAATTTGATATTTGGGTACGAAATGGGTCAATAAGACATTTTAGCGAATAACTCTACTTTAATTTATTGCTATAGACTTCTGTTTATAGCCGAAATGATCGATATTTAGCCATCAGAATTTTCAAATTAATATTACCATCTAAATATGAGCCCACAGGCCACTGCCGCTGAGTGTCCTGGATTTCTAGCCATGCTCCGTGAGTCCATGGTCAAATTAATCATCTTAAAGTGGTTAACGGTAGGATTCTTCTTGTTTTCAAGTTTTCGCTTAACCTAAACAATATTCAGCTTCACGTTTTCGTGCTTTCCCTTTGCTCATCCAAACCATAAGTCAGCTTAACTAAAGCTAACTTAAAACACTACCTTTAAGGCTTATATTAACCGTGGTGGACGTGCATGCACTTTTTATTATTAAAAATACTCATGGGCTTTGTTGGTTTTCTTGGCTGTGTTTCGACTGAAACGTCTTTTGAATTCTTCTTTCTGGAATCCGATTCTACTGAATTGTTTTTATCTCAGACTCTATTATAAATGTAATTTCTGAGCTGTTAATTACTTTTAATACTGCCTTTGCAAAATGTACATGCATAGAGAAGCCATTTAAAGGCTTGCTAAAATTAATCCCTTTTGAAACCTCCTAAAAACAATATATTTTTTACAACCAGAATTTAATAATGAAATCTAAATTTTGCTTTGATATGTTCAACTTTCATTAAATTATTTAAATCAGTTTTCTCATCCTATCGACCTATCCATAAATTGCATAATTTAATATCCCAAGGATTTAACATCATTTGTTTTTATATCTGTTTGTTTTTGTATTGGCTGTATATTAGGAGTGCTTATTTTAATCAGGGGGTGGGTGGGTGTTTTAAAAAAGAATGTAAAAGTGGGCGAGGGGTTGTTGCGTTCATGTATTTCTAGTATTCACCATGAGCCATTCTCTTTTCACTCTTCCAGCAAAAACCTTGATTTCTGTTATATTTCCAAAATATTGTATGCTCCTTGCAATGCATGACACATTGAAATAAAAACTGTGCAGGGATTGGTAACCAACAACATATCAATATATAAGCACTACTGTATATGCCAATTAATTGGCCTATTTATCTTGAATAAATTAGCCATTAATCTGCTTCAGTAATCGACAATTTTTGTAATCACTCATCTCTACTTATTACTTTCATGACTGCTAGTAATAGTACACTACTAGAAGTTAATATTGCAAGGCCTTTTACCAAAATATATAAAGAATATAACACAGTAACATAAAGATGTGAATTTTATTTGAGTTGTGAAAAGGATATTAAATTACAAAAGAGATAGCAAATTTATTTAGTGAAATTTGTTTTCATCACCGTGTCATTTTCTTTTTATAATCTAGATTAAATGCAAAAAGTAGTCAGCAGCAATAAGGATCTGCAGGGTCTGGTTGTACGAAGCCTGTATAGCGAATAAAATTTAAGTTCACTTGTTCAAAGCATGTATGGCACACTATACCTATCCGCCGGATAAGCTATCCAGGCTTTGTATAACCAGGCCCTGTAGGGCAACTTTTATTATTGTATTCTTGGTTTTATTTTTTAATTGTTATTTAAGGGTGAAAAGGTTCTCATACATGTAGATTTTTTAACATAAATTGGAATTCATGACAGCAATACACTTTTATTAATGCCTAAACCAGAATATATTGCTCTGATGAAGTGCCCCTGCTATTTGGGGATTACTGTGAGCCCCCCTAATCAAGCTGAGCACATGGCAACATCCTGAACAATTTTAACTCAAAATACAATAATAATTTGCACTATATATAACTAACAATATTCACTGTGCTTACCGTTGGCATACTTGACACGATTTAAATAAGCCTTCCATTCTACTTTGGGTCGTTTAACTTCTGGATTTCAGAACAAAACCATACCTTCCTTTAGTTCCTTGTTCGGGTCATTGTCTCATTGATAGCGAATTGTCAGGAACAAACTCCTCTGGGCGTCAAGACGCTTGTCTGAGTTTAATAGTCGCTATCCAATAAACGAGTACGTACTTCATCGTATAATAAAGCTTGAAGCAAACCTACTTCGAATAACTTTTTAGAAAGATATAAACTCCTAGCAAACGTACATGTATAAAGCAATGAATGAATTAAATGCCTTCGCTAAAATATGACGCTAATGCTCAGACTCAAAGTTTGCCACGGACCTAGTCACGTGGGAGAAATTATTGTCATGCTTTGTAAAAAAACAACGTCAAAATTATTTTATTGGGAATGCTGCGTGGCCAAAATAAGCAAAACAAACTTAATTTTTAATCTTGAGATATTTAAAACAAGAAAATCGTGAGTATATTTGACTAGATTAAGCAAATAATATAAATGCTTGTTCGATTACTATGAATTCTCACTACCCGATGTCGTGCAAAACGGAAGTTATGCTCATGTTATGAACCTAAAAAGACCGCGGGCTCACAAATAAACCATCAACATTCATCAAGCGATTGAATAGACGAGATGGAACAAACACATGATTATGAAATCCCTAGCCTTTTTCAAAGATCTTGTCCAGGAGGACAGATGTTTGACTGCTCTGAAAGTATGGATCCTATACAAGACAAACGTAACCTTTGTTGGTGCATCATATTAAATTGAATGTTGGTGCAACATAATTGAAGTAAAAATAAAGATAAAATGTTCAACAAATATATTTCAATGACTTTGATATTTCAAATCAAGATCTTTCTGTCAAGGTAATACATTCATTTTATTGATTTCTATTTTTGCTGTTTTAAATGGAGCCTGTTTTGCAATAGATTGTGTTTAGACCTTGGAATCAAAATTGTTTTAAATCCATGAGCTTTAATTGGCACAGTATTATGGTAGATTGTGGTAGTACAACCAGCTTTATTCAGAAAATGCAATTATTTGATGTTTAGTTAGTTATGTTACCCATTGCTGCAGAGGCTGGCCTTAACCGGTTAGTTGTTTAGATGCTGTACTGGTGATATACAATAATGTTGGTGTACTGAATATCGATCAGTATTGAAATTCCTGTACAACCCAGCTTTATTCAGGCAATGCAATTATTTGATATTTAGTTAGTTATGTTACCCATTCTTGCAGAGGCTGGCCACCTGTCCCTTTTTTTTCTGCTGAAAAAAATTGTTTGACTGTTAGCCAGAATAACATTATGTTATGGCTGTTAGAGGAAATAACTATAATGTGAGATCTTGCTTACAGTGCTTGAGCATAGGGAGGAAAACCAGATAACTGAACAAATACTTATATGTAATGTGTTCAGTGTATAACCCATTGCTGAAAAAATATAGTTGGTACTGGTGCTGTACTGGTATACAATATTGTTGGTGTACTGAATATCAGTATTGAAATTCTTGTACGATCCAGCTTCATTTAGACAATGCAATTATTTGATGTTTAGTTAGTTAAGTTACCCATTCCTGCAGCGACTGTCCTTAACCGGTCTCTTTAATCTGCTGGAAAAATACAATTGGTGGTGGTTTACATGCTGTACTGGTATACAATATTGTTGGTTTACTGAATATCAGTATTGAAATTGCTGTACAACCAAGCTTTATTCAGACAATGCAATTATTTGTCTGACCGCTAGCCAGAATAAAATTATGTTATGGCTGTTAGAGGAAATAACTATCATGTGAGATCTTGCTTACCGCGCTTGAGCATAGGGAGGAAAACCAGATAACTGAACAAATACTTATATGTGATGTGTCCAGTGTATAATTCCATGTAATTTCATTTCATCATTTTAGTTGTTTTTTTGTGTTTATGGCAGATAATGTGGAAGCATCAGTGATCACATATTAAATATTGACTCACATGTTACAGTTCACATGTGACACCTTTACTCACTTGTTATCACAATAAGTATATCATGTGAGCACATGTGAATCTATTTCACATGTCAAACTTTCACATGTGATCACACGTGTGAAAGCATGTGGAATTTTTGTAAGGGAAGGACCTTCTTCTTCCCGACTTTGAGGACGCCAAGTTCTGTTTGCAAAAAAGCTTTTTCCGATTATAAATCCATCCATATCGATCACGGCAACTATATTATACAGCGAAATCTTCCTAGTATTATTGTATTCCATACAGCACTATTTATGCATTGTTATCACCAAGGTGAACTTCCAGATATTTTTGATGATATCTTTACTTTAGTAAATCGTAAGCACCAATATAGAACTCGTCTGGTCTATAAATTGTGATACTGCTTTCCAATAATTTCAACAAATTATGGTAAATTTAGTATTATATTTCAACGCCCCAAAATTTGAAATGCTATATTGACGAGTCTATTACGACTCTAAAAAACTACTCTTTTAAACGCTAACTCCAGGGCCACGTTCTCCATCTCTATGAAAATACCTAGTAATTTACTGTATCACCTCATTTTGTCTCATGGCCTGTCAACCTCAAAAAAGGCCTTTATGAAATTGGGAGGGCGGGAAAAGGCCCTGGCATCGATCGGCTGGTAACAGCACCCGGAAATACTGGGTGTAATAAATTATAAATTTTGTTTAGTATAAAAAAATCATTCCGAGTAATGGCATTCCCTTGGGAGAAGATCATTGTACGTAATGGCGGTCCCATTGTTCGCGTTGGAGGTCCGTTGAAGCTATTTGATAATAACTGGCACAAAACTATGCATAAATATGTTTCACGAGAAATATTTAAGAAAAGCAATCAACCAATGAAAATGCACTAACGATGCCCGGGCCTTTTCCAGCCCTACCAATTTAAAAAGGCCCTGGGAACGAGGTTGATGGCCTGTACTTTGTACTGTATTTGTTTCATGTTTTGGCTTCACGAACTTTCACATTTTATGGCGTATAGTTTCATTGTTACCTGCCTGGGCTAGTCACTAATGATTATTACAGGTGACATATACGTCTCAATCAGTTTAATTCTAATAGTTTGTGTAATATATACTGTATTATAATGTATAGCTAATGGTATGACGGCTAGACGACTGTATTTTAAGCTTTATTTTGACTTTACTCGCTTCACAAAGGCGTAGAAGCTATCAACAATGGCAGATAATAGTATTGTCTTTTAAACAGAAAAACAACAAAAACCGTTTTTGATACATTCGTTCACGAGTGTGTCCCAGCCTTGGCGCGGTCTAGACTTCAGTCTTCGCGCGGCCTAGGCTTCAGTCCTCGCGCGGCTAAAATAGAACTAAAATCAGTAAAATGTCAATAGTCAACACATTCAAAACGCCCCCACCCGTGGCGTGAATCCGGGGCAACGTCCTTCTTCTTCATTGTGTGCTTCCAGTAGGGCCAACTTCCCAATCGGACGTGTGAAAGTTCCCGAGTTGGTCACGACTTCGGCAGATCGCAAAAGACCATCCGCACTCGCTATTGACGCCACAAATCGTCGAAGTCGCAACTGACCCCTCGGCGCGTTGTTGTCCACAATCAAAACGAGATCTCCTCTGTGAAGATTGCTCTGTATCGTGCGCCACTTAATGCGTTCAATCAGATGCAGGACGTACTCCTGCCTCCAGCGACACCAGAACTGCTGCGCCAGAAACTGACTGTGACGCCATCGACGACGTAGGCCCATATCTTGTTCAACAAACTCGCCCGGCGTGAGGTTTGCGCTCGCACCTCCATAAAGAAAGTAGTTGGGAGTGAGAGCACTGACATCGGTCGGCGAAGTACAATACTCCCACTATACATGAGCGAACGGGAATTCAGAAGAGTATCGACTTTGGCGATCACGGTAAGAAAGACTTCATCAACCGTAAGCACGTTCCCAAACATCACCTTCATTGCTCGCTTGGTTGATTTAATCAGAGGCTCCTCCAAACCATGGCGCAGCAGGTGGGTTAAAATTCCACTGGATTTCGCGTGCACTGAGCTCATAAACAATCCGATCTTGGTCAAGTTCAGCCAAAGCTTCGCGCAATTCACGTTCGGCCCCCACAAAATTGGTTCCATTGTCACTCAGAAGGCGGACTGGATTTCCACGGCGAGCTTGAAAACGTCGGAGTGCCATAATGAATGAATCAGCGTCCAAACTGTGGGCAACATCAAGATGTACTGCACGCATGTGCAGACATGTGAAGAGACCTATGTATCGCTTTTCTACTTTGTTGCGACCAACGCGGACTGAGAATGGCCCGGTATAATCTTCCATGCTTGAACGGCGTACTGATACTGTAATGTGAAGACACAGGGCAGAGTAACCTATTATCTCACAGATACCACTAAGGCGTGCTGCTGGCAAGTCGCTCATCTTCTGAGTCACCGGTTGAACACGACGACGGTGACAGAGTGGGCATTTGATGGTGCAATGCTTTACCTCAGAACGACAATGTAAGATCCAGAACTTCTCTCTTATGTGATTGAAAACGTGCTAGACTCCGGCATGGATCAGCTTACGATGACAGTTGATTACAATAAGACATATAATATCCTGTTTGTGATCTAAGATGGATAATCGGGTGTTTGGCTTCCCACGGCACTTCGGCTTTCCCGATTCTTCCACCAACGCGCAGGACTTCGTCTATCAGTTGTGTGTCGAGACTAGCAGTGCGACTGGTGCGTGGAACAGGACGTCCTTTGGACAACGATATTCTACCTCGACTGGGAAACGATCCTGTTGCGCCCACTTGATCCAATACATCTCGGCTTCCTTCAATTCCTCAACGGCCAAAGCTCCTGACCTGCGGTGCTCTTTGTTTCGTAGATTATGACGAAACCGTGGTATCCAAGCTGTAACACGAAGAGGTTTGTTCCGACTGGAGTAAGCAGCGGGATCTAGAAGATCTCTCACTGAAACCTGCGCTCTCAACACTTTCTTCTTCAACTTAACTTCCGCTGTTGGAGGTGCAGACAAGGGTACATTATCAACAGGCCATTCTAACATGTCGGACTTCAAGAACTCTGGCCCTTTGACCCACCATGATTCTGAACCACGATTCTGAGTGAAGATCGCTGGCTGCATCCCCCCTGGTCGCGATGTCTGCTACATTCAACTTCGTCCGCACGTGATGCCATTGCACAGGATCATTATCCGATATCACCTCGGCAACCCTGTTGGCGACAAACCGGCGGAAATTACTTGTCTCTCCATGGATCCACCAAAGCGCTGTTGTTGAATCTGACACGTACGTAACATTACGCATATTCAAATCTAGCTGCTCGCAGATCGTCTTCGCGAGGCGTACGACCATTTGACAACCCATTAATTCTCCTCGCGGGATTTATATCGTCTTCAGAGGCATGAGAAGTGTCTTCGCCCTAAGCATATGATACAATGTCTCTCCGTCAGTCGACGTAGCGCGCATGTAAGCGGCGGCTGCACATGCGTCTTCGGAGGCATCACAGAAAATCACAAGCTCCTTTGTCCACGTCTTCGAGGGCGGACTGTAGATGTATCGCGTAACTGCGAAGGCCTTCAAGGTAGCTATTTTCTCTTCCCACTTTGTCCATTCGGCTGCAAGGTCGGCTGGCAAAGGTGTATCCCAGTCTAGGCCTCGGGACCACGTGCGTTGCAGCATGATCTTTGCTCGCACAGTGAACGGGCTCGACCATCCAAGTGGAACGTTCCGTGCGTTGTGCTGGTGGACGGTCATTATGAGGAAATGCAAATCCAAGAGCGTCTGATTGCGCATCTCATCTGACACGAAGAGCTCGTCCAGACGGCAATACTCCCAGCTCAAGGTTTCCATTCGGAACAGCTCGTTCAGCTTCCGGTATTTTCGATAACGCTTCGGGTGATGAGGAAAGCCACTTGCGCATTGGAAAACCTGCTTTGGCCATAAGGTCTGTAACATCTTTACGTAAAGTCACCGCTTCCGGTGCACTGGCACAGGAAGTGTAAAGGTCGTCCACGAAAATATCACGTTTTACTACTGCAGCTGCTTCTGGCCACTGCTCCTTGTTGTCTTCCGTCGTACGTATCTCGGCAAAGTTTGCCTCACACGGTGATGACTTGTCTCCAAACACCAAACAGTTCATCTCGTACACATCTGGCAGTCTCGTCGGGTCCATATCACGCCGTAAATCCCGGTGATACCTGCTTATAGTTATAAAAGTATAGTAAAAGGAATGTTTTTTATATATCGAGTCCTCTGCGCAACACTACAATTTAAATGCAAAACTTGAATATATTACGCGGCAATTATTTCTAGAAAAATAACAGCTTTAAAAAGCGTTTTTTGGCTAACTAAATTGTTTATCTCTAAATACAAATTAAAAGTTTTTTTCAGAAATAAAGGAAAGAAAGACACGCTGCAATGGCCTATTTCCAACTATTATTTTTTTATATTTTTGAAAAACGGTCTTATTTAAATTGCAACTTTACCAAGATATTTAAAAGTAATACAAACTAATTTTAGTGTTAGCATATTAGAACAAGTTAATCGTTCAACCAATAAATCGATCAAAGAACAAATTAGTTAATTGATCAATCGATTAATTTCTCAATCGATCTATCAGCCAATGAAGTAATGTAAGCATTAGATCAAACACGAGGAAGAGTGTTTCATCCGATATCCAGTCACTGAGAAGTGGTTGAAAAACGATGCCGTAGACCGAGTTTTTAAGGAATTTCGAGGTGACTGGATAGAGGATGAAACATCTTTCGAGTGTTTGAACTAGCTTCTCAAACAAATCAGTATTTTATGAAAAAATCAGGTTGAAAGTTGGCGAAATTCTATGCCAATTAAGACCAGGTTCCAGTTCACCGTCTCGGTACTGATTTCCTTTGTTTTCATCTTATGAATTATTAATGAGTTTGAGAACAAAAGCTGAACTTTATTTAATCACGCTAACCCTTAATTCAACAAAAAAAGAGATTAATTTTTGTCTCTGCGCAGCAGATATATTGCTATCGTGTTGTGTGTGTGTGTGTGTGTTGTAACTTGTAGTTTAATTCTAACCAACGCGCGACAATTAAATCGGGGACAATCAAAGCTCCGATTTTTTGCGTTAACGTACGAGCAGTCAGCTTGAACGATGGAAACAAGTATTTTTAATCCGACCGTGTTTGTAATACTTCGGCGCCATATAATTGTACGAAGCTAGTCGAAGAGCAACACGTATTATTTTCTAAGAAGGGCAATATTGTTGATGTAACTAGTAAATATTTTTAACATGTGTTATGTTCTATAGGACACATAAAACTGGTTATGATGTATTTTATTGTCGGCCATGTTGACCAGCACATGTCAAGTGAAGTTTCTTAAATCATGCATATTAATTAAAACATACTGAGAAGGAGGCTAACTAATTATTGAAATAATATGACATCCCTCTTTTCCCAGTGTAACTGTAACAATATAAACTGCTAAAATGTCTCTTAATTGAGTTTGTTTTAATATGAACTATTTGTCCGCTTTTCGTCGTCCTATATGGTATATATATTGCGGAGGCTTCACTGCCCGACCAGATCGAGTGGAATAGGTAGAAGTTCGAGTGACCTTTTGTGTTAAGGCATTAGGTTGTGGGGACTGAGTTGGAGGTGCAGCCTTAGGTGATGATTGCGTCTGTTTGGTCTTGAGAAGGTGGCGTCTGTTTCGTCGTAGAACGTTGACAGTCTCGGTTTTCACGTGATAGGATCATGGCTGTTGGTCACGTGACATTACTTCGCCTTTCTTTGACCACCTCCATCTGCTCTAAGGCGTACACTGTCACCTGGATGAAGTACAGGTAGGTTGCGTGCATTGGAGTTGTACTGGGCTGTAGTTTTCTTCGATATTCTCGCTGGTTTGGAAGTCTTGAGATGAGATTTGACTGATGGTGCTGTTGTTCTTAGGGTACGACCCATGAGCTTTTGAGCGGGAGATAACTGGTCCTTGCTGGGAGTTGTTCTTAAGGCGAGAAGTGCTAGAAGAGGGTCCTCGTTGCTGGCCATCGCTTTCTTCAGGCTATGCTTGACTGTTTGTATTGTTCTTTCTATGAAGCCGTTGCTTTGAGGAAATTCCGGGCTTGAGGTGTTATGAGTGAAATTAAGTCCCATTGCTGCGAGAATATCTTATATTCATGGGATGTGAACTGAGGCCCGTTGTCGCTGATAACAGATTTCGGAATGCCAAATCTGGCAAGCACCTTCTTCGTGTGAGACACGACTGTTCATGCTAGCTCTTCAAAGAATTTTGTGTTGTAATCAGCAACTGAGATAATCTTTGTTGCGAAGAGTGAAGAGGTCAGTCCCAACCTTAGACCATACATGTACTTCTGAAGATATGTCGTGAGGGACACCGATGTCTCTTTCTGCTGTTGGTTCTGAAATTCAAGGCTGGTTGGGCAACTTGAAATAAAGTCTTCTAGATGAGCATTTATGCCTGGCCAGTATAGTGTGTCTCTAGCACGTTGTTTACAGCGTTCAATGCCAATGTGTCCGGTGTGGAGAGTTTCTTTCATTTCTTGGCGCATTGAGGTTGGAACAACGATTCGTTGGTTTTTGAGAACTAAGTTGTGTAAGTAGGGTAGGTCGTCTCGGATCTTGTAGGAAGGTTTAGAGGTAGGTTAAACTTCATCGATAGACTTTGGCCAGCCATTTAAAATGTAATCTTTGACTTTTTGTAAAGTTTGTTCCTGTTCAGTTTCCTTTTGGAACTGTTCTAGCTTTTCGGTACTGATAGGTAGCCTTGAAATAACTGAGTGGACATGATTGGCCATTTCGTTGTCAGGGATTTCGGAATCTGCTTCACTAAGGTAGGCACGGCTTAGGGCATCTGCAACATGAAGGTACTTGCCAGGAACATACTGCATCTCAAAGTCATACTTCTGTAGGCGTAGACAGAATCTCTGAATTCGTGCAGGAGGCTTGCTCAGTGGTTTGCGGAAAATGGAACGAAGAGGCTGGTGATCATTGATTACTTGAAACTTGCGGCCATAGAGATATCCGTGAAAGCGTTCTTTCTCCCACTGGCAGTAATTTTGCTCGGCGGAGGTCATACTGTGTGAGGCAAAAGCTACTGGATGCCATTTGCTGTCATGGAGTTGTTCGAGTGTTGCTCCCAGACCTGATTTTGAAGCATCAGACGAGACTCTTGTGGGCAGTTTTGGGTCGAAGTACTTGAGAACTGGACTACTACTGTAGTGATGATTTCCTTGAGTTTGTTAAAGGCCTCGATTTGAGGCTTGTCAAAGGACCACTCTGTGTTATTTTCGAGTAGCTTGCGTAGTGGTGCTGTAGTTTCGGAAAGATTGGCTATGAATTTTCCAAGGTATGCTACCATGCCCATGAACCAATGCTGCCATCTGAACAATAATTTCCTCTGCTGTGGAAAGTTGAAGGTGGTGTCGCTTGATAACCTGATTAAGATCTCTTGGGTCAAGAAATATTCTGAGCTTGCCATTACTCTTTCCCACAATGACCATCGAGTTGACCCAGTCAGGTGGACCAGTAACTGGTTCGATGACTTGCATATCAACCATTCGTTGAAGTTCTTCCTTGACTTTTGGCTTGAGTGAATGAGGCACACGTCTTCGTGGGTGGATAACTGGTTTAGCATTTTCATCAAGGGTTACGTGATGAATATTTGGCAAGCATCCTATTTCTGCAAATCAGTCTGCATATTCTTCTGCGAAGCTTGGTACAGAAGAAGATACTGCCTTTTCACGCTTTATAAGGTTGAGACCCTCACTCGTCTTTAAACCAAGGATTGGCGAGGAAGAGGTTTCCAGCTACTATGAACAAGACAGGGATGGATTTGTTTTTAAGCTTCAAATTGGCAACACATTTTCCAATGACAGGAATGCTTGAGCCACTGTATGCTGTGAGCTTAACATTTGTTGGTTTTACGCTGGGCTTCTTGGACAAGGAATAGAAGATTTTCTTTGGTTGAACATTGACTTAGGCACCAGTGTCTATCTTGTAAGTAATGTTAGTCCCATTTGTATCGAGTATAACATTCCAGTCCTTTGGGGTGCAGCGGTCGTCTACTTGAAGTACATTAGCCTCATCACTGGGTAATTGCTCTTGAGGGTTGATTTTATCTTTTGTCGCAGTTATGGTGCCAACCTCAAACTCACTGTCACTGCTAGAGTCTCCACTGGGAGGGGGTTGTGTCACAAAATCTACAGAATTCCTAGGACAGCACTTGGCAAAATGACCAGCTTCGCTGCAGATTTTACATTTCTTTGAGTAAGCAGGGCAATTTCCTCTGTTGTGAGACCCACCACAAAATTTGCAGTTCTTAAAGAATGTTTGTTTACCAGAGCTAGTTGGTTGTTTGAATTTTGATTTGGTATTTCTTTTAAGGGCATCAGTGGATTTTCTCTCAGATTCAAGTTGGCGTTGCCAAACGTTTGCACCCTGCTTTGTTTCTTGGGTAGCTTGACCATATTTTATAGCATTCTCTATGGTTAAATCAGGTTCCCTGAGAAGTCTCTCCCTAAGCCTGTTGTCTATAAGTCCCAATACGATCACGTCTCTGATTAGGGAATTACATAACTCTCCGAATTCACACTCTTGGCTTAGTTTCTTCAATTCAGTTAAAAATTGATCAAAAGACTGACCTTCTTTTTGGCGACATGTGAGGAACTTGTATTGTTGGAAAGTGATATTCTTTCGAGGAGAACAGTATTCGTCGAGTTTTCCAACAATCACGCTGAACTTCATCTTGTCTTCCGCGCTGTCGAAGGTGAGGGTATTGTAGATTTTACGACCCTTCTTACCAATCTTACCTTCTTACCAATCACGACCCTTCAATACGCTTGATCTCACTTGATCACTTTTCTTGTCTTTCTCGGTGGCTGTGAGGTAAAGTTTGAGTTCCTGTTTCCACTTTCGCCACTGTTCAGAGATATTTCCTTCAAAAAGAGGCGGTTCAGGCGGAGTAAAACGATCCATGTGGATATCGAGTATAAAATGTCCCGAGAAGCTGAGTAAGTACTTATCCTGACACCATGTTATGTTCTATAGGATACATAAAACTGGTTATGATGTATTTTGT